>JMFS01036987.1:0-33405 GCA_000699545.1 Podiceps cristatus
CCCCTACAATTCTATGATTCTATGATATTTATAAGGAATTCCTTATGGAAAGCTGCTGTGCAGCTTCCCCTGCCCCTCTCTTGCCACCCCATGGAACAGCTGTTTCTCCTTGATGTGATTGCTTGCACTGATGGCAGTCTTCCCTTTAAATCTTGTATATGCAGTTTTGTTTATTAAACTTTATTGTGTAACCTTTGTTTAAAAGGATGAGCAGGGACTATCTCAGGACTTACCTGTTCCTTCAAGGCAGAATAGCTAAGGAAATTCATGTCAAACCAAGCATCCCAATAGTCCATCATCTTCTGGGACTGGCTTTTTCCATGCCTCTTCTGATGTGGGCTAGCTTGCTGTTGTTAGCTCTCCTTAAGCAGCTTAATCCTCCTTTGCCTGCTTGCTCCTTTCTGCCTCTCTTCCCTGATGTATCTAGGTGTTTCTGCTATAGGGTAGCCAAAGTTTAATCTCTGTCCATGCAGTATTTGGAAAGGATCACGTTGTTAGGAAGGTCAAGAGTAATGTGCAGATGATACAGAGGCGAGACACAGATACTGCTGTGTGACTACACATTAGATCAGCAGATGATGAGGAGTGCTAAACAGCTCTTGTAATGAGCTAGGAAGGAATTTATATTTCTGAAGATAATGCTTTTAGGGTTAGCTGAAAGGGATATCAACATACTGGAGCTTAAATACAAGCATTGAGATTTCATTCTGTCACTGCCATAATAAAAATATTGGCAGTTTAGTGGGGTTTTTTTGTACTCGCCTATTTTTTGGCTATTTTATCCTGGAAGTCCCTTTGGATCTATTTATCTTAGTAAGCTAAGAATAGAAGCTGGAAACATTTATTACTGAAGTATGCAAAAGTACATACTTTGCAGATTAAATTTTGAACTCAGAGTATGAAAGCTGAAGTTCTACCCTTAAGCCTTATAAGCACTTGTTATACCAACATACTCTTCACAAATAGCTGATCAGCTACAAGAAACAGCCTAAAGAGGCACTCAGCCAGCTCTATTTTATCATGCCCTGCTAGAGTGACTTACTTGATTTTAACCCTTTGCATGTTGAGCAGCAACTGAAGATGAAGATTCAGAGTAGAAGACCTGTTTGGCCTTGTCACTATCAGCATGTATGAGAAGGAAAAACCTGAATTTACCTTCAGGATGTAACTTTCTGCCTGTCTTAGCTTTACATTCCCTGTTGCATGTTATGTGGCTACTGTGACAATGGAGGCTGCTGCAACTCCAAGTTTGAGGTTTTTTAGAGCAGTGTTTTTAGCAACTAGCTGTGGAGAACAAGTATGAGTGGACAGTAGAAAACCAACTTTTAAAATAGAGATTAACCAAAAGTGGGGTGTAGCTTAAACCATGGCAGCTGAGGGCACCAGAGTGACCATTTTGTCACTGGCCTAACTGGGACATCCTGGGACTTGGTTTTTGGTATACTAGTAGCAGTCACCTTTTTCAAAGAGCCCCAAAAATCATCAAATATTGAAATTTCTGCCTGGTGCCCCAAAATGGCAGACATGGTGAAATGCCATTGAGATTATTGTCAAGTCGTGCTTTACATAACCTCTTTGTAACCTTCATTGGAGCATCTAGGAGCAACCTGTTTGTTGACCACAGAGCCCAGGAGCCTTTGCCAGCACCACAAGCATCTCAACATGGCATCTGCAGTGCCCCAAGAGCAAAGTAGGTCTGTGGCACTCTGAGCACACTAACTCCCACTGTTCTTCAGGAGGTATGAATTTGTATGCATGTGAGGGACTCTTATCACACTTGTCAATCTTTTTTTTTTTAACCAGTTTATATCATAAAACTTCTGTATGTCATTCCAAATATTAGTGCATTAAATGGACTCTACAGTGTGAATGAAGAAAAAGTGGTAATGCCATTGTAGCTCTTTCTGTACAAAGAACAAGAGTTCCCTTATTGTTTATGGCTCACTGCTACACAAATACATTTTATGTGGACTCCAGGCAAACCATTTCCTTTTTCTAGGATGAGGCAGTCAAGGCGAGTCAGTGCTATACAGGATGGTATTTTGGAGGGCACCTTCGCATACAGATGCAGTTAGCTTTGGATTTCATGAGACTGCTACTAGCATTATGTAGTCAGAAACTAATGTTGCCTTTTATTTAAGTAAGCGTTATCCTGAGGATCTGTAAAATCCAGGGTGGCAAAGGCTTTGTCAAAACCGCAACATTTGTAACTTCAAAAGAACAAAACTAGATAAATGCATCTTTGAATTAGCAATATATATATTTATACATGGTAGGAATAACGTGTTAACTTTTACTGAGATTAGGATTGCATCTCAAATTTACTATGGTTATACACATGCTAGAAATAAAAGGAAAACGTGCTTTAAACAGCTTTTTATATGTATGTTTAATCTCTGAAAAACTAGTATTTTTGTCTTTTCAAATTGAATGCTCATGAGCAAAACCAACACAGCAACTTCCCTTTTCCTGCAGACTCCTAGGTATTGAGTGTTATGGAACATGGATGATGGTGTGAAGCAGAATTATCTGGCTTTGTTGGAGTAATGACCATTAGCACGAAGCTGTTTACATTCAGGGCTAACTTGAGGTGCTTGCAGGCTCTACACCATCCATTCCCAGAAGAACTGGTGAGGTAGAGGTGGGAGGATGTTAACACTTGGTTCAACAACCTCTGCAAGTTTAGCAGTTTGGGGATGCTAGAGCTAGCAGTGAAGGGCAGAGAGGAGACTGGCAGTTCAGGAAAGGGTCAACAGCTCAACTAGCAGCAGGCTCTGCAAGAGAACAGGGGCACAGTGGCTCTCCTGTAAGAGTGGGATGAAGGGAGCTAGTATGAGGATGTAGCAGTTCAAGGGCAGGGACTTACTCCAAAAATTTGAGAATTCTTGTATGTCCTTAGGTCCTGAGTGTACCCTCCCATCACAGCAGAGCCCCATACCCTGTGGCATCTCAGTGGAAAGCCATCATAAATATTGCCTCCACAAGAGCAGTCGACTGGGTTCCTAAGGCCAACGCGGTCTCGTCCTTTCCTGGCTGAAGCAAAGCACTACCAGAGAAGATTCCAGTCAGATTCACATCGGTATATACGAATGCTTTTGTGCATGGAAAAAGATGTGACAGGCCAATAGAAAATCTTTTGATCAACCTCCACACCTCTTCATGTGTCAGGACTGTAGAGTGCCCTGTTTTATCCTAGAACTGACAGGAACCCAGTCCCGCTGCTGGTGTGAGGCTTGCTGCCCACGTACCTGCCATACTCCACTGAGCACAAATGCCATTTTCTGTATAGTTTTCGGTGTGAAATGGAGGGAGGGAGTGTTCACCTTCTGTAGGATCTCAGGATGAGTGAAGCATTTGCTTCCAGAAGGGGAAAGTCTGGATTAAATGTTGCCTTCGAGCAATTCAGCTCCAAATTCTGCCTCCTACCTTTTGGGAGAAGATGCCAACCATCGACCGGTGTGAAGAGTGCCTGCCCAGAGGTGTGTCAGGCACTCTTCACACCAGCTGTTGGAGGTGGGCCACAGCAATTAAGAATGTCGTAGTCAACCTAAACTACACATGAGGCAGCCAGTAACTGGTTTTGAATGTTAGCTGAAATTCTCTTAGGCTATTAAAATTATATTGCTGTGTTATTAGCAGTCAGCAGTCGGTAGAATCCCACAGGGCTAGGTTCAGTGATTGTCAGTCTTGCAAAGAGCAGCTTGTTAACGGTATAAAGCTGGAGACTCTCCACACTTACAAAGGCTGTAACTGATCATCCACTTTCATGTATCACATCTATTACCCTGCTGCTTCTAAGTGCTGAGGCCAAAAAAGCTTATAGCCTGGGACCTTCTGAGTCTATCTTTACTCACTCCTTCAGTAAATAAGTAAATTGAGTTTATTAATTAAGTATAAGGCTTAAGAATGGTACTTAATAAAATGAACTGTACTGCCAAAAAGGTCCCAGAAGTAGGTGTTAAATGTAAAACAAATCATCTAAAGATCATCAAGAGAAAATATCATAAAGAGCATCCACTTCAAGAGAAGTGGAGGGGAAAACATTTAGTCAAAGTACTGAAAAGAACATGTTCATTTTTTCAATCTCTTTATTAACAAAGGGATGGATAAAGGAACTTCAGGGAACAAAAGCCCAAAACCATCTGAGAGAGGACTATGCTCAGACTGTAGGTTGCCACCCTGTGTTCACTGCTGAAATCACCAAAAATGAGCCAGATTTTTTTTTACCTTGCACTCTGGCAAGCACCCAGGCAATACCTGCTTCGCTGTGCCGTCACCCGAGCAGCAATGCTGAGATTGGTGGTTGCTATGAGCAATCACAACAAGATGTAACAGATCAGAGATTCCCCCATTGCCTCCCCCCTGAACAGATGAAAAATGATCCAAGAAAGAGGATGTTTCTGCTACAGATTAAGCCCAGCATTGTTCAGCTTTGGCTTCAAGCCTAGCATTGTTGTAGAAAACTTTTCCCCCCAGTTTATGTGAAACTAGCCAAGCTTCATGTATTTGTTAACTTTTCATTTGTTAAAAAAATGTAGTGTCACAATGAAACATCAAGAGTATTTGTTGGTTGCCCTGAGTTGTTTGAATGAATCAGGACTTGATTTTTATGTTCACAATAATTGAAATACTCGCAACAGCCACATGATGTTCTTCACTCACCCAGCAGATGCCGTGTGTGCTACGCTGAGCACATGTGCTGCACCCACAAGGAAAGACCCTGGGAAATACTCAGCTAGAAAAGGGGAAAGAAAAAAAAAAGTTTTGAAGTAGAAGAGATGTTCTGAAGGTTTTAACAAAGGAATGAGCTGAGGTGTAAGTCCAGGAGGACTGGAAAACAGTATGATCATGATTTTGGATAGGAGAAGGAGGCACAGGGGAGGTGTTTTACAATGAACACCAGTAGAGTGGGAAAAGGGAGGGGGAAAGTGATATAAGCCAGAGGAGAGAACGCTGAATCACGGAGGCACTCCGGAATAAATTTGACTTACTACAAAAAGGTAAAAAACAAGTGGCAAAGGATGATTGCTCTAAACAAGGAAAGTTGGTTATGCTGTTTGATTGCTATGGGTAACAAACGGACCATGAGCTTAGGGAACAGCCTGCAATAATCAAGGTTGTGAGATAAGGAGAAGAGGACATCAAGAGGACAGGTGGGGAGGAATGGTGGTTCTTCAGCAGTAATCCGCTTTTCTAATGTTGCATGCTTATGATATATCTAAAATCAGTTACACCTGTAAGTTGATTAAAAGACATGTCCCATTTAAATAAAAAAAGGCAAAACTTTTTTTGTGTGATAGTGGGCTGATGTTCTATGCTAAAATCAACTGTCTGAGGTTAACTTTATGACACTTCCTAGGAAGCGGATCTGATTCTGAGGAATCAGATCAGGAGTGAAACCCAGGGGTTGTGATAGAAGGCATTTGGAAAAATCTGAGTCGACTCCATTTCCCAGACAAGCAGGACACTAATGTCTATTTAAACTTTCCAAAAGCTAAAGGCATCCAAGGCAAATGTTCATGCACTGATTAACACTTTAGTCCAGCAAAATACTGGCAAAACCAGATACATTTCTTTTAATTGTGAATTCAGGGTTCGAGGGCTCATAAGGTCACAGAAAGATTTAAATTGAAGAGACCTCTGGGAGTCATCTAGTCCAATCCTCTGCTCAAAGCAGGGCAACATTCACGGCCGTATCAGGTCGCTCAGGGTCTTGTCCAGCCAAGTTGTAGTCACCGACCTGCCTATTCCAACAAGTACAATTAAGTCATTTGCATCTCATGGCCTGGTTTTCACTATCACACATCGCCGGAAGGTACCCAGCAGGTGCTATTTCTCCCTCTCGCTGAGATGATTGCTCTGCTGTGTCACCCCTAATCAAGCCCAAAGCTCTCACTAAAGGGATGCAGCTGGACCCTGGGATGCAGAACAAGCAATCCAGAGTATTTGAACCAAAGCAGCCTAGCTCCCAGTGGTTTTGTGATTAATTAACAGGCTAACTGTGCTGTATTAAGCTGCAGCAACAGTTTATCCCTTATGGACTTCAGAGAATCTAATTGGGAAACCATACTTGTCAAGATATCTATGACTTCTTGTCTGCATTTTACTAGGCAGCAGACACTCCATACAGGCAACACCTCCAGTCTGAGGTTTGTCTGCTGTTTAATACATAAACTCTGACTAAAGCATTTCCCATAGTCAGGGAATTCATTGGATCTCATTTGCCCACGTGAGTTTTCTTTCGTCTTTTAGAGACTGAGGCTCAGCAGAGGCTCAACATCAACAGACAAAACTTGTTTCACAAGTTTCCTAAAACTTGTAGGAACTTAAGATGTGTTGAGGCTCCATCCCTCTGCCAAGTCTGGCTGAGGTTACAGAAGAGACTCCTCTGTCTCCCTGTCTCGTTCTCTCTCTCTCTCACACACCCCCCATGGAAAATGCATCCACAGGTGACTTAGTCTGAAGAGTCTTTCCGAAATGGCCTTAACTATCACTTTTGTGGAGCCTGCACCCACTTCTATCTGGCAGCAGTAAGCTTCAAAACAAGCTGAAAAATCCATGTTCAGCTTTTTCAGCATTTCCTACCAGTGTGTTTTGGTGGGGTGATCCTCTGTTCAGAATGCTGGTTATTCTGCCACTAACCTTTCCTGCATTTCAAATTCTAGACCTAAAAATGACATATTCTGACAGCTGTTTTAGGTACTGACACCTTTATGTGGTCTCCAGGTGCAAAGAAAAGAGTTAGACTGTGTAGGAATTTGTCTCAATGGAAGCTATTGGGGCTTAATTTGTCTCAGTTGGACACAGATCTTCATCAAAGAAAACGGGGAAAAAAAAAAAAAAAACAAAAAAAAAACAAAAAACAAAAAAAAAAAAAAAAAAAAAAACAAAAAAAAAAAACAAACCCACAATGTAGCTTAAAGTTCCAGTTGAAACAAGCTGGGAGGCATTTTTAATTAATAACTTTGAAAATGTATTCAGGACAGAAATCAGGAATAATCAGTAAGAATAAAATCAGTAAACAGTTCATCAGTTCTTAGAAAGCATTTTAATGACCCTCCAGAATAGGAAGCCAGAACACCGTGGGCAGAATACAAAGAGCATCTCTCTCATTCCAGGAATTCAATGCACATTTTTCAGTTCAAAAACTCTCTATATGATATGCATTCAGAAGGTTTTCAGACTGCTTCTGTGGACTTGCGTCTATTCCATCCCTTCTTTTTTTTTTTTTCCCTTTTTTATATATATTGGGGGAATTGTCTCTAAAACGGAATATTCCTCTACAAACTTTTTATTTACCACAAACAAATGGACTCTTGGCCCCTCCTAATTTAGTCATAATGCATTGAGAGTATTAATGTAAGCTCTATGGAACCCTTTTTATGTAATACTTTCTTCCTGCCTAAGGGCATAAGGAGTCGGCATAGTTTAGTAGACTGCAGACTACGACTGCAAAGCAGAAACGTCTGACATCTAATTCCCGTCCTCTGCTGAATGCAATGGGACATCGTCTAAATTCCTTGGGCATTCTGTGCCTCAGCTAACATCCTATGTAAGACGGGTGTAAGAGCAACATCATGGGCATATTTTGAGGCTTGGTGCACTGTAACTGGTGAAGTTTATTGAAACTGTAAACTGTGTAACTGCAGCCGTTATCACGCACAAATAGCCTTAATAGTCTTTTCCGAAACACTTTTTATTTTCTTCATTTTGGCTTTCCTATATAAAACTGCCAAAAAGGATCTGAGGTTTATATTTATGAAGCCTGTAATCATTCCATGAAGTTCAAGAAATCTGGCAGTGATCTGGAAAACTGGTAATAAAAGGTTACCAGCAGCCTTGTATGGTAGTGGAGAGTAGAACCAGTACATATTTTGATAATACCACGTAGCTCTTGTCTTTGGGGTGAGCCTTGATTGTATAGCTCTGCCTGCATCTGAAATGCATGGCAGTGTAAACATTCTTCTAATAACACAGAGGGTCTCTTAAACATTTGTAAATAGTTCAGCAATTTTGAGAAACGGGGGGTGGAGCCTGGAGATGGCTAAAGAAAGAAGCATTATTCTCATGCTTGTTGAACTCGCTGTCCCAAGCCCAGTTCTGCTCTTAATGTAAACTGCTGCCACTTGCCTTCAGGCGCAGTTGTACAACGTGCATCTGACCAGACTTGGAAGGCACATGCTGTTCCAGAGCGGGATGGGGCTGTGCTGCATCCAATCCTGACCCAAATTTGATACCCTGAACTGAGGATTTGTTTCTGCTTAGCAAGAAAAGGTGCGTTGTCAGCTGTGTTGTGAGTGGTTTGGAGGAAAGACTATTTTTTCACAGGAATCTACTTATGGAGGAAGATGTAGATGGAAAAACAAAATTGGAGGATCAAATCCAGTAACATTTTTGCCAGCTTTGATTGTGACAGAAAAGCAATTTTGCAGTATAAAGTGTGAAGTCCACAAAGGATAGGAAATTCTGAATATAAAGCATGCTTATGTTAGTTAATCATTTCATTAATTAATCAGTTTCATTAGAATTACAGTAATACACTGCTGGGGAAAGACAGTAATACCACACTTACTTTCAGTGATAGTTACAAAATTAATGGTGTTCATGCAGGACCAGAACTACTCAAGTGCTGTGTTCAGTTTTGGGCACTGCAGTATAGAAAAGACATTGAGATGCTGGAGAAGGTCCAGAGCAGGGCAACGAAGCTGGTGAAGGGTCCTGAGAGCAAGTCTTATGAGGAGCGGCTGAGGGAGCTGGGGTTGTTTAGCCTGGAGAAAAGGAGGCTGAGAGGAGACCTTATTGCACCCTACAACTATGTGAAAGGGGGTTGTAGTGAGGTGGGTGTGGGTCTCTTCTCCCAAGTAACAAGCGATAGGACAAGAGGAAATGGCCTCAAATTGTGCCAGAGGAGGGTTTGATTGATTAGCAGGAAACATTACTGAAAGGGTTGTCAGGCCCTGGAACAGGGAGGCGGTGGAGTCACCATCTCTGGAGGTATTTAAAAGATGGATAGATGAGGTGCTTAGGGACATGGTTTAGTGGTGGTTAGGCACGGTTGGAATCAATGATCTTAAAGGTCCTTTCCAAGCAAGGGATTCTGTGATTCTGAGGTATCATTTTGGGGCTGGCTTTTCTTCCTTTCACTGTTAACCACTTACAAAAAGCCATTACCTGATTCTGTGGTCTCATTTTTAAAATGAGGATGGCAGCACTAACATTTCTGGAATCTTCTTGTAGTTCTTGTATTTCAGAAATACCCTAATGCTGTCACTGCAGGTAACTTTCACTACTTAGTTCAGCCAATTGAACTTGTACACCAGGCTAGCTCCATGGTAAGTATACTATCAGACAACATTTTAAATAATAGATAGATAGATAGATAGATAGATAGATAGATAGATAGATGATAGATAAACAAATCCATCCTTTAATCCAAAATGGTCTCCTTAAGATCGCCTCTTTCTAAGTAGTGTTTGCTGTGGCAGCACTATTACTGCTAATCATATACAGAACATCTATGAGGTGGGAGACCTTGGTAGCACAGGCAAAGGTTGCATCTGCAAGTTCCTCTTGGTTTAAGTTGATAAGAGCAGGTTCCCACTGACAGAAGTCTGTGGGAATGGAACAGGATGTGGAATTTAAGACTCCCATCTTGAAGGAGCCTGCCAGCATTCGTCATAAGTGGTGGTTCACAGCCCCACGAGCAGAGGTAATGGGAAGAGGGAGCTCTGTGGGAAGGTTTCCCTAGAGACTCCTGTAACAGGACAGGAATTTTAGAAGCTTCTGAGGAATGTCAGAGCCCCACCCCATTAGCTACCGCATATCTTCACTTCACATTCATAAGGGTAGGGCTGTCATCCATAAATGAAACAACTGTAGGTCTGAGTAATCTAATCCAATAAATTGTTTTCACAGGATTCTCCACTTCACATAGAGTAGCCAAAATATATGAAGGTATCATTTTTGTTTGAGCTCTGTTACACCCAACCCATGCTATCGCCTCTGTTATCGCTAATAGTGACCCCTGCGAGAACCACTGTCAGAAGGGGAGGCAGAAATGACACCTGGCATTAAATTAGACATAACGTGACATAAGATTGACTTTATAGCCCTTCAGCAATGTCAGCACAATCACATACAGATGACAGGCTAATGAGGAGGAAACCTCTGAACTTTTCTGCAAGTTTCTAAGGTCACACTTTACATCATCTGCTCTGATAAGTAGGCATGGAAGTAAACATCTAAAGATCTGTGTTTCATACAGGCTCTGCTGGAGTCTGATGGCTCTGGCATCAGAAGGGATGTGAAAATCCAAACCACTGAATTTCAGTTTTGCGACTGGACTATAACCCTCTCACTACAGCAAGAACTTCTTTCTCTCTGCTGGCCAGACCATCTTGTGCACCTCTACAAGGCCAGACCTGTATGCAGGGCTCATTAAGAACAATGTGTATCACAAACAGGTCCTCTTTGACATGCCCATCATTACATTTTTGCTAATAATGCCATACCAGAGATGGTGGGAGGGTCCAGCAGATAACCGCAGCGAGTCTCTTTTGCTCCCACTCTTTCATTCAGAACAGCGGAGGTGGCTGTTTGTTAGACATCTGTTTGATTTCAGAGCTCAGGTCTCAACACCAGAGTGGTCTGTAAAACTGGAGAGTATGAGGGTTATCAGAAACACTGACACCCACATTTCAGCTCAATAAGCATGTCAGGATAAGGTCTCTTTTTTAAACAAGCAAACAATGCTTCACATCAACAAATAGATCAAGGTGGTAATTCCCTTTCCCCTTTGTATAAGAAAGTGATGCAAGTGTACAAATTGGTCCATCCCACATTAAATTTCTTTTTTGCTGGTGCACTTGTCCAGCACACTGACCAGTCAACATCTGCCAACTTAAGCAGATATTTCACTTCCCACCATGGGTGAGAGAGCAAAGATTTAGGCCGCTCTCTCAGACAAGTCTTTTCTCAGGATGAATCTCTTTGCAGTGGGGCCTCACAAAAAATGTGAGTTAACTTGGATGAACAGCACTGCCAAACACCTATTGTGGCAACTGGAGTTGGAGAGGCAAATGCAAAGTCCTGTTTTATATAAGCTGTAAATAAGTCAGTATGTAATAGTCTTCAAAATCTGAAATGTTTTCTTTCCTTTGTTTTGACTAGATTTGTAATAAGTGAAACAGTATAATGAAAGTCAGAGCAGAGCTGCTTAAGCCAATCCTCTCCTTGGCCTAAAACAACAGTAATGTAGGCGAGAGAAGTATTTCACTCTTTCAGGTCATTTTAGAAACTGAACTGGGTGGCTAAGTGAGTCAAAAATCTATTTTTTCTGGAAATTTGTCACAAATTCAACATGTTTGTTTTGGCAGGATGATAACGTGCTACATTTGACGTGTTCAAAGCCAAAGCATAACATTGTTAAGTCACTTCTATTTTATCTCTGTGACATGTCCAGGGATAGAGTTTAGCCTTTCATACTCAAACTGCAACACGGTTTCTGCAGGCCACTTATCTAGATTGCTGTGAAATAGTACTGTAAGATGTGGTAAACACCACGTGAAAAACACTTGTGTGCTGCTTAGACACAAGACTTCAGTGAAAGCAGGGTTTGCTTGCCAATTTACAGGGGAGTTAAGTGGGCTCAAAAAGATGCTCTGTGTTCTTGCAATATCTTATTTTTCCATGTGTACTTTATACCTTGCCAGGAAACAACCAGGCATTAATGCTGCAATTAAACAGCAAAATGGGTAACGCTGGAGATTATGGGCAGCTAAATCTGATGTTCCCACTGGCCCTCTGAGTGTCTCTTCCCATGGACTGTAAAGGAAATTTGGATTCCCAAGTTCGTATGTCCAGAGTTGCACCTATGGTAGATGCCTAATGTAAACTTAGTAGATCATTAAATTAATTTAATAATTGTATGTGGAATCTGTTCCTACTTTAGTGTCTGTGCTCTAAACATTCCTGCCTTTTTAAGATCTCCAATGAAAATAACTTTCAGATGCTCAGTATTCAGCCAGATGTGAGATGTGCAAGCTCTTTTCCTACACCCTCACTTCCCTCTGGTAAGACAGCAGCATGGACGAGTGCTAAACAAATCCTTTCAAGTCTGACCTCCACATTTTGAAGCTGTAATGGCACATTAGAGCAACGATATCAATAGGAATTTCAAGTGCTAAACACCATTAAAAAGTGTTTGATGCTGCAAACTGATGAGCACTCTGGACCTCTTCCAGCAAAACACTTAGAAAGATTTATGGCACTTGTCTTACATTTAAGTATAATCTTGCTATTAAATGCTTTGCTGTATTGGGTGGAAATAGATAATGATAAGATAAGGTTTATGCCACCTCGGTTTAGCCATTTAAAAGTAAGGTGTCAAACAGAAGCTGATCACCAAAGCTCAGCCTGTTACTAACAAGAAGATGTAAGCCTTTCCAGAGGGTGACTCTATCTTAGACATTTATTTCTGAATAGACTGAATTGTAGCTGCATAATCCTCTCCTCACTCTCTCTTGATGGTAGCTCTTCAGCTTAGACCAGACACCTGACTTTCTGAGAGTGAAAGTAATTCAGGTTAATTATTCATTTCTGCAGAATTTGTACTGACTTTACATTCAATCTACATCTTTTACAGACTACGTTTAAAACATTAAACCTTATCAGCTCAAAATGTTGCTATAATTTAAGTACGAAGTTAATGCCTGAATCTCTCTGTTACCACATGTAAGCAGAAAGAGAAAATAAATGCTAACAGCCACCTAAACTTGAAGTGAAACCACTTGGCCACCAAATTGTCGGAGAAGAATAATTTCATTTCTTCCTATCTAATACTGAATCTGCAGATTGCTGTCACACCCACTGTGATAACAAAGAAGGTAAATTCATATCTATTTAGTCCTCTGATGGAAAGAATTCAGACAGGGAGAGGTAGCTGCATGTTAGGAGTGGAGCTCTTATCTAGATGTGGAGTCTCCGCTGAAAAAGAATTAATAACTAGTTGAGACAGAAGAGCACAGCACTTCAGTTCTTACATATTAAAATGTTTTCGCAACCAGTTGAGCACAACTGAAGCTAAAGAGGCAGCCACCCAGCATTGTGGAAAACTCTGTATTTGACATTTGCCAAAGACCTCCGTGTGTGGTCCTGAGATCCTCTGAATGCTAATAAAAATCCTAAAAAAAGTGATAATATCTGATGTCTTTCTCTCCGGAAGTGTGCTCGGTACTGGAAGGAAGACACAGAAAGCTTAACCATAAGAAACTAGGATGAATAAAACATGGATAGAAGATGTAAAATTCCACTTGGTTCATGGCTACATTTTTAATTTACATGTAGTATCAATAAAATACAAGGTTTATCACAACCTTAAGACAATATATTTTTTAATGTGAAGTACTGGATAAGGCAGTTTAAGGATATGCTCTCACGAGCACAAGTTAGCGCATTGTAATTGCCCGTCAGTCACACTGCAGTGACTGGTTGCGCGCATCGTCCTGGCCCATTGCAAACATGCAGCTAAACAGGCAGCGTGGTCTTCGTGGGTGACTTTCCCATTTTTACCCATTTTACTTTGCGTCTGCAACAGGCTAGGAGTGCGCTTGGAGCAGGCAGTCGCACTGCAGTGACTGGTTGCGCGCATCGTCCTGGCCCATTGCAAACATGCAGCTAAACAGGCAGCGTGGTCTTCGTGGGTGACTTTCCCATTTTTACCCATTTTACTTTGCGTCTGCAACAGGCTAGGAGTGCGCTTGGAGCAGGCAGTCGCTACCCATTAATTGAAAGCCAGTAACATCTTATAGTCAGGAAGGCAAAGGGAATTAGAAATGAGAACCTGAAGAACTACTGACTCTTTCACCAATGGATTGGGGAGGGGGGGACACGGGACATACGATTTTCCCATTTACTACATTTCCCTTTTTTTAGCTGGCAAATAATTATATTACAGTATAAGTATGCCCTAGAGTTTGAGCCACAGTTTGATTAAATTAAATCCACAAGTCAGTCTGCTGAAGGAATAATTCACACATTATTAGTTACTTGGAAGAGTAACTCCTACCTGAGTAAAAAGGCTTCAGGAGAGCAATTGATTTGCATCCTCCAGCTTTTTTTTTTTTTTTTTTTTTTTATAAACTTCCCTCTGCTGAATCAAGACTGAAAACTGAAGTGCTACTTACCTTTTCTTTCTTGTGTTTTCCCTAAAGATGGTGATATTTACAATAATGTTTTAATTTGCAGTAAAACTGAGATGATTTTTTTCACAAATTTGGACTCTATTTCTACAAATCATTGAGATTTACACATATTTCTTCTTAATACATGATTATGGTATGGTTTATTTTGCTTCCAAAGTATTTGCATCGGGTCCAGGTCTTTCTTTTAATCCCATAGAAATGTATTTGTTTGAAATAAATCTACTGGTGCACCTTTGTTTTGAAAAGCTGGATTTCTCATAATTTAGATATCTGATTTGAGCTTACATGGATACTTAACACTTTTTCATTTAAGACCTTTTGTACATTTTAGTTCATTCATAGATGTCAATTTAAATTGAATTTTCTCATTAGGAAGAAGTGACAAAAATGAAGTATACCCTGTATGGACCCAGAGAGGTCACTGGGGTTTCTCGTGAATGCAGGAGTCAGTGTGGGATGCAGGGCTGGGACATAAGTATCTGTTTGCTTTACCTAGG
Organism: Podiceps cristatus; assembly: GCA_000699545.1. Classification (NCBI taxonomy): domain Eukaryota; kingdom Metazoa; phylum Chordata; class Aves; order Podicipediformes; family Podicipedidae; genus Podiceps; species Podiceps cristatus. The sequence continues at coordinate 14,699 of JMFS01036987.1, forward strand.
AAATGGATTTTAAATATTCCTGGGAGGACTTCCAGGCTCTACCCAGATGAATGTGTTCCATCCTGAAGATGGATAATACTGATAACACACAGATGTTGTTTATTTGTGGAAACCCATTTCTTAGATTTTAGAACTATCAAGGGTATACGAAGGGAAAAAGATTTTCCATTGTAGGGTAGCCTACCCTTGCTAATGAAGCATTTGACCCCTTCCATAAGCTGCAGTCCCAACAAGTGACTCACAGACAGCCTAAAGTTCCTAGAACCATGCAGAATTGCTGTATTTGTAGGGCCAAGTGATTCTGGGAAAAGGCATCTCCGGAAACCACTTGGTAGCCACAAAAACTGCATAACCTCTAAGAGAACTTCCAACAGCTGATGGTGATGATGATCTTCAGCTCGTCTCAATATGTCTCTCAGAGCATTATAGCCTTTGGACAGTTGTAGTAGGTTGTCACATCAAAAACCCATTTAGACCAACATCCTGTCTCCAGCAGTGACCACAAGTCAATGTCTAAGGAAAAGTGTGAGAAGAAGGAAAAGGGAAGATATTTCACTGAAGTGCATCCTCTCACCCTTGAGTCATTTTCAGATAAAATTAAACTAATTTTGCTGAGATCTATATGGGTGGGTTGTTGGGTACAGTTTTGTTTGGTTTTGGTTTTATTTGGTAATACTGACTGATTTCTTACCCATGGGCTTTTCCAGTTCCCCCGTAATGTTGTGTAAACCTTTAGCATTCACAGCATCCTGTGGCATGCAATTCCCAAGATGAACTATTTTGAGAAGAACAATAATTGTGCTCCTTTTTTTTTCACACCTACCTCCCTTAACCTAGAGACAAGAAAATGGACAGTCATCACAGTTTGTTGGAATTTTTCTCAACAAGAAAGTACTAAGCTTTGCAACTGATTCAGCTTTTGCCCTGGTGAGTGCTACTACATTTACACCTGACGCCGCTTGTCTCCTTTCCCGAGGATTAGCCAGGGTCCGTCCCCAGCTCTCCCGCAGGCTGCCTCTCTGCCTTCCTAGGCACTGACTTTATCCGCATAGCCAAATGTTGAAAGTACTGGCAGTTTAATCTCCTTATGCTTAATTTCCATGCTCTTAACAATAGTTAACTTCCCCCACCCTTTGCTTATCTTTTATATGTAGCCAGAATGGTTTGTCTGGCAGAGGATCTGATTTTTTCTTAGTATTTGTAGTCCCCTAAATCTAGAGCAAGCACAAATAAACCTTGAGGTTGACTTTAAAACTGTGACATTTAAGAAATTAAAAAGGAAAAAAAAAAAAAAACAAAAAAAACAAAAAAAAACAAAAAAACCCACACTATCTTCTTTCTAGTCTGTCCCTGGTTTTGAACTCTTAAGGTTGTCCTGCACAGTTATGTGAATTAGTTTGGTTTAGGTTTTTGTTTTTGTTTTTTTTTTTATATTAAGAAATAGTTAAGACTCTCACATAGCACAAGAAAATGGGAAGAAAGGCTTGAAGAAGAACAACAAAAGTCTTGAAAACCATTATAAAATAATGAATATTACTAAGGTCAGTTACTGTATCTTTACACAGTGCCTAGCACAACAGGCAACTAATACTGTGTATTATTTTTACTCTTACTTTGTTGACAGCTGCTGGTCTCAGGAGCATTATGCTTCTGAGGAAGAGAAACTGGAAGAACAAAGCGCACTTGTGTGTCTCACAAGTAATTTTCTCCTCGATCTACTTGTATACTTGGTCATTTTACTTGCAAGAAGTTATGTCATAGCCCACTCTGTGAAATCCAATAACATTTGCTTTTTGAGTATTTCAGGTGAAGCCATACTAAAACTGTGATCACTGCGGGGTGTCACCGTATTATCAGGGTCAGAGTAAAAATTTGGAAACACACTGTAAGTACATTCTTCAAAATAAGCACTTCTTTAAGTCTTCTTTTAAGTCAGAAACCACTATAGCTTTGAGCATGAATTGTGGTCTATTCAGAGATCTCCCACTGGCTTCAACAGAATCACTTTTCTCTCAGGTCAAATTAGGTATCTCTGAATTCACATCTGCTGATATGTTTTTCCATCATTTTATCTTTCCTTTAACAGATAAAAATATAAGGGTGAAAGAGACCTCAAGAGACCACTAACTCACCTTCCACAGAAACCGTTCCCCACAGATGATTGTTCATCCTGTCCTTATGGATCCCGGTGAAGAATTACCTGCAGTACCCCTTGATCATTTGAGGTACCGTGACCATACACTGCTAAGCAAAGCATACTCTTTATTGGCAAACACTCTCAGTTTGGTAATTTAATCTTAGGAAAATCTGCTTAATAAAGAAACAGTTCATGGGAGCTTTCACTACACTGAACTAAACTGATTAGGCAGTCATGCTTTATTTATACCTAACACAGATTTTTCTCCATCTCAAAGTCAAAGCCTTTTAATATCCTAGAAAGCGTTGACTTAAAAGAAGCATGGATTACTCTGCAACGTATCTTTGTCAAGTATGTAGCTTGATAGACTGAAGTTGTTCTAATTTTTCCTCCATACATACTTTTCCTCAGTCGAGGAAAAAAAACACACTTATGATCTGCACAGTGTGGCCGCACAGAAATGCAGGGAGGAGGAGAAGAAGTCCTCCCCTCACGGGTGCAGTATCAGAGCACCCCCGTGGCAGGTGCACCCCGCATGCAGCCAGCCCACCCGGCCCCGCTGCTGCTTGACACAGGGGACACTAATGAAAATTTCTTGAAACAAACTTGAAACCCACCCCCGCCCCCGTCTTTTTTACTTTGCTGCTGGTGATGTTTCATTCCACATAGTTCGATCTAACTTAGCTTCACTGAGCGCCCAGGTCTTTCACTGCATTTGAAACCTTTCGCTAGCTAAACACAGAAGAGAAAAACATTTAGAAATAACCAGCTTCGAAAACTATGCAACAAATGCAGCTGTAGCAATGAATAATGTTTGTTGGCATTCTCAGAACATATTGCAGATCATTTACAGGTCTCAGCAAAATGCCTACAGAGTGCCAGGACCAGGGAGTGAATTAGTGTGCTTTGTGCTGGGCAAGCCATTTTCTTTAAACAAAATACGAAGTTTAGGAACTGCATGAACTTTCCAAAGGGCATTTTCTTTTTATCTGGATAAGAAGCAGTGAACAATTAATTATTTCTGGATAGTTATTCGTAGCCTTTTATCATTTCTTTCAGCTTCACTGTCATTGAGGAATCTCTAAATGTATTTTAGGTCTTTTATCCAGATTGCTGTCCTTGAGCTGCTTACCACAGTCCTTGCCTGCCATCTGGTTTTCTTTGTTTGTTTTTTGTTTTGTTTTGTTTTTTTCTTTTCTGTAATTTGCATGAGATATGTCTGTAATCGGGCAGGATGTACTCTGTCCAGTAGCCAGGCACGTTGCAAAACTCCGTTATTATTTTTGTGCAGCTTAGCAAAATTATTCAAGGAACTTTCAGTGCCTTACGTGTTAAATGGTTATCTAAGTATCTGCTGGAAGGGAGTAATTTTTCCTGACTGATTCTAAGGAATATGGAGTCTGCTTTATTTGTATTAAAATAGTTAATCCTGCAAATGTAAAAGAATTCATCAGAACAACTGAAATAATAATGTAACTTGCAACTACAGTGCAAACAACCAGTCAACCAGAGTATGAGCTTTTATTATAGTTTTGCATTGTTCTGCTAACTGCATGATGCCAAAAAATAATAATAATAAAGAGAAATTCTTTGTTCCCTTTCACTAACCTAGAAGGTCACAAAACAGACAGTTCCTTCTTGATTACACTAAATAAATAAAAGTCTGATTCACAGTGGGGAAACAATCATCTGCCAACTGCCAAACCCTATAAAGGGTAAATCTGCTTTTATTTTGCGAGCCAGAATGATGAGTCACAGAGGCTGTGACTAATACCAGCAAGAACTAAAATGTACCCAATAATATAACCTCGCTTTGTACTGCAGAAGGGTTACTTAACAGTAGACCCTGGTCCAACAGGTGCTGCTGGGAGCAAGGACCACCCCAGCATCTGCTCTCCAGAACCACAGGCCCTCGCTATCGCAGCTACTGACATACATTTACTGTATTCACAGGCATAAACTCAGCGTGGGAGTTGAATAATTAGGTTCTTTGTTTGAGAAATTAGCCAGTATGGAAATAAACACCCTCTTCTCCTCCCTCGCCCCTGCTCTGGGTGAGCTGCCTTCAGAACATGCCGTAACCAGAGGTTCCTCCCTGAGCCCTGGTGGTGTGCGCTTGGACAGCAACAGGAGGATTTTCAACAGAAAAACCCGAGGAGGCTGGTTCAGAGAAAGCCCAGGGGGTTGAGATAAAGGTTAATGTTTGAATATGGGTCTTCTTGGGAAATACTCTTAAGAGGCTGAATGAAATTAAATGGTTGCTTAGTATTTTGAAAAGTATGTAAGAATTATCTACTAAAAAACCAATATGGGTTGGTTTGTTCATTCATTTCCTCTCTTTAAAATGAGTGAATTTCCTAGTCCATTAAAGTTGCTGACAAAATTCCTGGTGACAGTGACTGGGACAGGAATTCACCAAATAAAATTTCACTCATTCCCTAACTGCATATTTTAGTAACTTATCAAAACTATCCAATGCTCTACAACTTTTGTTTTTAAGTACAGCTCTTACCACCAAGGCACGTCACAACCCAAAAGAAATTGTCTTCAGAGAGATAAGGAAGATCTTTGTAATTCCTTACTTCAGCAATGCTATGTTTAATTCCTAGAATTAACTCTCCTGCATCTCCAGCCACACATGCTCCAGGTCCCTGGATAATACTCAGAAGTTACACAAAAGAAGAGTCATCTAAAGTGAACTGAAAATGAAATGAGGAGAAAATAACTGTTGCTTATGGATGAAAGTAATTTTCAATCCACAGATAAGGATCTATGTCATCAGCCTGGCAGGTACCTCACTGCACTTGGAATCCTCTGCAGCACAACTTAGCATGGAGCTGAGCCTCTAAACCTGGGGTTTATTTATTAAAAATAAAAACTAGAACATCACCATAGGTTAGGTTAATTCTCCAGTCACCTGATTAGAAATAATTTTGGCGAGGATGTCCCAGTCAGAAAAAGAAAGAAAGAGAATAACACTGTACTCAAAACATTTAATGATGAGTAGGGAAGAATGTGAATGTCTGCAGACCTTTTTAGACCCTACATGGATCTAAAAATCAGAACAGCTGTGATCTGTTTCAGACTGAAATAGTTGAAATTGCTGCTTAAATCTGGTTAGAGAAGGTACTTCTATGTTCTCTACTGCACTGTAATTGAATGCTGTAACCTTCAGAGAGTAAGGCACTTTGGAGAGTGCTTTAATAGAAAATAGGATCCTAGTTTTTACTAAATTCTATTTGTTTTTATTTAAAATGCTGTAAAATATTCATTTTTTTCTGATTAAGGAAAGTATTTATTTTGTTTCAAATATTTTAAAATAATTTCATTTTTATTATCAACTTAAAAATGAATATGTTATGGATAGCATTTTTTTTCATTAGATTTTGTAATTCAGCCTTTGAGCAAAAAAAGAAAACTATTTGCACAGCTCCATACATTTGCTAAGTCTGGCTTGAGTCACCTTTCTAGAGACCCAGAAACTCCATGTTAAAACTATTTCACATTTTTTCAGTCTGTAGTGGTATGGAAAACAATGGGGTTACAAAGTTCATCATTCCATATTTTTATTATAATTGCAATCTTTCACATTCAATTATTGTTGCAACAATGACAATTGGATATATAGTGAAATATAAAGAAATATGCAGACAAGCATAGTAAGATCTTTGGCCTATGCAGTCACAAAAAGATAGAGGAAGTTCTGATGCCAAAACCACCTGTCTTCCCGTCATTGGTTTGGGTATAAATACCTGCCTTTTTTTTTTTTTTTTTTTTTCCCTGGTGATTCCATCAGAACAAATTAGTGTATGGCTCTTGGGAGAGCAGGGTTGTAAACGTCAGTTGTATCACTGCCTATGAAACCTCTGAATAATACATGTAATTTGTGACTCATATGCCAAGAATCCCAATTGAGCGTGTCTGTCAGCAGAATTAAATGTTCTGATTTTCTTAATAAATTAATGAAATGCTATTTATCATTTAACAGTTATAAAATTCTCAAAAGCACAAAAGCATATATAAATATATATACACCTGTACAAACAGGGGAGAGAGTCCAGTAAACTGGGACAGGGTGTCTGTTTGAAACTCCTTACCTGACCTTGAGCAAGTAGCTAATTTTTCTCCACCTCAATTTTCCAGTTACAATAAGCTCATAATCATTCAGTACCTTGGAGAAGTGTTGTGATGACAAACCCATAATTATTTGAGAGGTTTACATATACAATCGTGAAGGGAGCCATAAAAATAAGTAGGCAGATAAAAGTGATTCACTGGCTGAAATAAAATGATACTAGTTAAATTCATTTCAAATTTCATCTTCTTGGCTGTATATAGACCTATGACATGGGAAATAAACCATGGCTTTACTGCTGAGGAGCTGACCTGAAGAGGAATAACTGAAATCTTCTTCTGGTTTCCATTATTTTGTTCTTCTTTCTTTCTAGATTTCAACCTCTTGGTCTCAATTTTTCCACATCTCTTTGGAAATTTCAAAATTGTTTCCACCCATCCCCCTCTTGCAAAATAAATGCCTGGATTAAAGTGCGGGCTCGGGCTGCTCCGGAGAGCTCGTTGGCAGAGCAGGCTGGAGCGTGACAAGGCTGTGAGCCTTTGAAGGAGTGGGGTCATGCCCCAAACTCAATCAACGGCGACAGGTCTGGGAGAGACAGAGAGACCCAGGGCCTGGCAGAGGGATATGTTTGCAGAGGAAAGAAGATAGACAGGTAGAGGAATTTGACTTGAATTTAGAAGCGACCTAGGAGTGTGAACAGACAGAAACCAAAATGCCAGTAACAGAAAAAGTTATGTCCAGTCTTACAACTTTATGTGAATGGTGACATACTTTTATGTTATCTAGGGTGAGAAATAAAATATAGGCTCTAGAAATTTTCAGGCTACTATTTGTTTCAGCTATTGTAATCGTCTAAAGAGGTGCACTGTAAACCCAGATGATGCACAAGGCTGAAGGGCTTCAAAGCCATATGCATTAATTTGGCACCTAATTACTACTGGGTTTCTGTGATTGGGGGGCCCTCAGCTTCCACCAAGAAGCAGCAAACACAAAGCAATGCACACAACCAGTGGCTAAATGAAAAGAGCAGGAGAGCACTACGGATCAAGGGAAGCTGAAGAGTGAGCTCAGTTTACAAGGCCCAAAGACAAAGCAGCCTAAAGGTTAAGTAATATCAGCAGCCTGATGGTTCTTTCCAGCAAGCTTAGGAAGGTTACTGCAACAAATAGAAAAAAAAACCCAAACAAACCAACAAAACCACCACCAACAACAACAAACCTGTAATTCTGCCAAACAAAATTTAGCTGGAATACAGTCTTCTTTCTGCAGAACTGTAAATTGCATCTCTGTGCATGAGACGTAGCAAGGCCCCAGAAACCTTAATAAAACAGATCGATCAGAGAGGAGAGCTAGAGTAATGTTCACAATGGAAGTGGTAACAGTGCTAGCAGTGAAATGATTGCTTGATGGTGCATGGTTTTCTCCAAGCCAAGAGAGGTTGTAAAGGTGACAAGCTTTTATGTTCTTCAAGCTTTATGCAGTGCTGGTGTAGAGGCTTTGCGAACTACCTTCAAGACGTGCTCTTTGAGAGAGGGCAAGGTGCACGGAGGCAGCAACAGTACTGCTATTGTGGATATAACAGCCTAAGTTGATGAGCAAAGTGCTGTCTTAGCGTTGTGTGATTATCTCCCACTAACTTACCAGCTCTCCCTACAGTCTGGCCTCACTTAGCAGAAGGACAAAGCCAGCATAAAGCCTTGAAGTTTATTACTCTTGGTGCTTTCGTTTCTCACTTGCCTCTGAGCAGCATGTCGAGACAAACTGGTGATGCTTGGCAAATGAAAATAGGACAGAAAGGGAAAAATAGACTGTGGCATATCAAATTCCTGGCTTGAGCAAATGAAATGGAAACAGGGTAACATTAGCTTTCTGAATATGCTCTACATCACAAAATTGTGAAATTGCAATGGAATTGAAAAGAAAGGTAACAAAATTAAGAGTCGTCACATCGTAGCTGCAGGCTCCAGCGGCAGGGGAAAGCCATATATCCTTAAGGTGTTCTTAAAAAAATTAACTACAAAGAACATTTTATCAGAAAAGCAGGTTTTTACAAATGTATGAAGAACCTAGAGATCAGCATGATGCCAAAGTGAATCAAACTACTGATTTATGCAACCATCATGTGTGATTAATTTTTTTGTATCATAACAGCAGCAGGATCAGAGTTCAAGTACAGAGCTCAAGTCTTGGAGTAAGAACAGAGATGTAGATTTAGATGAAGCCAGTGGAAAAGAATTCGAAGAAATCAAAGGGAAGTCTACGTGTGAGAAAACAGGAAAACAGGAAATGTATCTCAGGGGTTTGTTTGAAAGGACACTACCAAAGACCTAACGCTGAAAAAGCAAAGCAGAGAACTGACTACACTGAAAAAAGCAGTAGAGGTTTATGTGTTGAAATTTCCAAGTCCAATATTGTTGCCTTATATGTCAGCAAAAAAGAATGATTAATAAAGTTCAGATTAGGGCCTGGCACAAGGAGAAGGCAGTGGCATAGGGAAAAAAAAAATAAAGAAAAGGAAATCATAAAGGAAACAGAAGGAGTAGCAACAGTAGAGATGAAGTACTACCAAGAGAAAGTACAGCTAATTAAAGCCAACTTTGAATAATGTAATGACAATGTCAATTACTAATAGAATAAGATAATGTTCTTTCTTACTGTTGCTGTTCCTATTTATTGTTGGGCTGACTCCTGCCAAATGATTTTTTTTACTTGATATTGTTTTCCTGCAGATTTGATCCCTAATATAATTTTAAAGCATATGTATCCACCTACAGATTATAACAGCACAGAAAAAAAGAGCTAATTTACCTATGCAACAATATTTCTTTTACTATCTGATGGCATCGACCAGATCCTGAGCATATTTCTGCTCTGAGAAGCATATTTCTCACTCTGAGAAGCACCTGTCGAATGAAAACAAGCTCGCAACCAGTGCAAAGTACTGCTGGGGGAAGAATCTTGGTTATAGGCTTCCGCAGGGCAACCATTGGCATCAACTTCTGGAGCTGTGTATGTTCAAAACCCATGTTTTTACAGCAGAAATAGCCAGGATCAGAAAGGCAGGCAAGCAATGAGTGTGGCATGGACGAAAAGGCCAAAAGAGGCTTCTTTTAGAGCAGCTTCTGTCTGTAAAGAAAGAAAACTGACCCCTCTTGTTCTTTATTGACTTCAGGAAAACAGGATTTTTCACACTTTCTTTGCAACCAAACCGGATTGACATTGGGAAGTACCTGACTTTCCAAAGGCAATAACTGAGCAAGATCTCTAAATGCTTGTGTCAGCTCTGGAGCAATATAATTTATTGGCCCAAATGCTGCATGTGCAAAACATTGTATAAACACATGACAAGACCATCTACATGTAATTTATGGTCTGCAAGGTAAAGGAACATCTTTTGGCTGTATTATGTGTTCAGTTTTAACAGCGTCATGCCAGTCCTGAAGACTAATGGACAGTTCATAAATTCTGAGTACTCAGCCTCTGCCCACTATAAACCATGCTGCTATACCAAAATCAGGGAAATAATCCAGAATTCCTGATGAACAGGAATCATGTTTCAATAATTTTGTTTCATTTGTGTAAGCCACTGGTACATGTGTCTGTAACTGCTCCCAAATAACAGAGGATGTGAGCCTGGAAAAAAATGTGATTTTACAAGCTCTTCAGCTTGTAAAGTCTTCTGTGTTTTAGCTGAAAAAAGGCCATAGAATTATTTGCTGATGCTAACCAAGATAAGATTCATATGGGCCTGCCTGAAAGGAAGTGTTCTCTTTGCTGAGGAGAAAGACAAATCGCTGGAGATGGATTATACATGAAATGCTGGAGCCTTCACCCTGTTATGAAGAGTATTCTGAGGAATGAGCCTTGTCACAAGGGCTTCACAGAAATCCCGCCCAGCTGAAAAATGATACTGACAATTTTTTGCCACTTTTTGGAGAACTTTGGTTTTTTATGTGCTTTATCTCAACAACATCTAAATGGGAATAAAACCACAGACAGACAGTCTGAGGCATACAATCACATCCCCATCCCTGCCTATTGTGTGGGGAAGAGCAGAACGAGGTGCTGATCAAAAGGAGGCAACATGGACAGTGGATGAACATATTCTGCCAGGAAAGGGCACTGCAGCGTGGGACTCCCAGCAATGGTTTGTCTTCTTTTCCTTCACCCTCAAGTTATTATTTGATTTTTGGTGGAAGGAGACTTTTCCCCAGTCTCACTGTCTGCTTGCCCAAGTCAGTTCTGTTTCAGAACATCAGAGCCTCAAACCCCGACAAATAAGCATACAAAAGGAAAGCACAGCAGCTGAGACTACAATGAAAACTTTAATTCAAGGCCAAGAAATAAACCAGGCCATCTGAGCTCAACTGCTTTGCCATTTGTTGTAAAACTCAAGCCCAAGTGTTTTTCCTACTAGTCCAGCTGGCAGTCGTCGCTAACCATTCCTACGCCTTGGCTCAGCTGGCGAGCGTGAGTCAGCGACCCGAAGGGCAGGAATGGGAGCCGCGGCGAGGAGCTGAGCAACCTACCCGAGAGCGCTTGTAGCCGGGACTGAACTGAAACCAGGCAGGAAAGAAAAGCTGTTCACCTAACGTCCTCTTCTAATTTCACCTAATTTAAACATTTCTACAGGAAAAGATCAACCTATGAGCCAGCAGAACGCCTTAACCACAGTTCACTGGAGAAGCCCTACTTATGTAATAACTGAAAAATACACACAGATATTAGAAAAAACACCGGATTCCTCCATGCATATAATAAGAATGGTGGTGGGAATTATGTGGCTGGGGACCACAAGAAGGATTGGAAAAGGAAGAAGGGTTCTGTTCTCCTGGCCAAAGTACGGCTTATAAGCCAGCAGCTGGCAGAGCCAGCCTTGGGTTGCTGGTGACAGGACTGCATCATGAGCTGGCCCCTTCTGCTCTCTGGCCACTGGTGGGATGATCATAAAGAAAGTTCCTTCCAGCTCTGTCTCAGCTGTCGGAAAGTGAGCTCAGAGCTGATGACCTGCATCCCCTGCACTCATCTCTGACCACGCGTACTTGGCAAGTTGTATATTAGTCAGAGGAGGTCCTCAGCGAGAACCAGCTGCTGCAGTTTCACTGCTACCACTTGCATCATCTCGGGATATAGCACTCATTTGCAAGGTACCAGTACATCTAGGATTTTTAATTATCACCCCAGAAGGAGTTTCAATAGAGTTATAAAAGTTCCATGAGATGATGGAAAATAATCTCAAGAGACAGGTGTTAATAGATAGCTTTTTAGGGTGAGATTGCTCCAGGTGCCACAGTATACTATGCCCTCTACTAGACTGCAATATATGTATTCAAGTTATAGTGTAGTTCATGGAAGAGAAAAACAATTAAAACAGACAAGTAGTAAAGCAGTAATGGCAGCAACTGAATTATTAAGTCCCTAATTGCAGGTATCAGGGAAGTTTTTAAGGGCTGAGACATCCTAGCAGTTAGTGATAGACATCCTGTGTACTTTGGAAACTACTCAGTTTGATTTATTTCTGTTTTCCCTTTCTCCACTGGTCTAACTTTCCCTGATTAATTAATTTTCATCCTCCCAACCTTTTCAGCCCTATGCAGCAATTCATTCTGTCAGCACTAATGTATGTTGTTAAACACACATAATGCTATATCTCTTCTGTGAAAACAATCACAAGAAGAGAGTATCACATTACTTTTCAAACTTTTTGAGTTGCTTTCATTTGGCAGAAAAACAGAATTACTTTTTCATGTTATTTCCATGCACTCTTGAAATGCATGAACTTGCAGGTGTTGATTTTCCCTGTGCTCTCTCCTCATGTTACGTTCCACCAACCTTCCCCATCACAAGAGTGAATGATTTCCTTACATCCTTACCCTCTTCCCTGACTTATCCCAACCATATCGCAGTTGCACTGCACCAGCTTCCCAGGTGCATTTCCCTGGAGCTCACAGAGAGCAGAGTATTTACGAACAGCATTCCTCCCCCATAGGGTCCACGGGCCGTGAACATCTTTCATTTTCTGAAGCTTCTGTCCTTGGCAGTCTTGACTCCCAGCACTTTCTAAGCAGGAAAGCTCTGGCCTGTCAGCAAGACATCTCACACATGTCCTATTTGCCTCAGTGCCATCATCACCTTCCTCGGTGCATCTCGGATAGGGGTACATGGTCCTGTTGGCTGAGACTTGGCTTAAATAGAAGGAAGCTTCTTTAGTCCTCCCCCATCCAGATTCCTCCCACAGTACGTCACAGGCATCTCTGGAAACTCTTTCCACCTCCTGGACCCAGTCCCTGAGGTCAGGCCCCTTCCTTCCTTAGGGCATGGCTCACAGGGCTCCAGGCATCACCTCGGGTTTCTGTCAGCCCCTTCAGCTCACCGTGATCAGGACAAAAGCCCTGGACACCCCCTGACTGAGCCTTCCCTGAGCACAGCCCGGTGCCTTCCCAGCTGAGCATTACCAACACCTGAGCAAAGCACTCGGGTCCTACTCCCACACAGAGCTGCCAGTACACCTCCTGCCCAAGCCCCACCTTGAGCATGCTGGATGGAGATGGGGAGGCCAAAGGGAGGGCCTCTGGCTTAAGCAGGGATATAAATCCTGGTCACAGCAGAGGAGACACTATGTTCCTACTTTTCTCCCAAAGGGAATTGGCTTTTTGAGTGATAAACATTTTCTAAACCTGTGAAAGGGCAAACCCTGCAGCATTTTCATGTTTCCATTTTTCATTAAATGTCCTCCCCTTCCTGACAACAACCCAAATGGAGAGAAACAAGAAGGATATTAACAAACAACTTTTTTAACCAAAATGCAATTTCTGCTCTTGTCAAAATGAAAAATAATCCGTGTAACTTCAGGGGTTTTAAGGCCTTTCTATCAGAAAATGTCTTTTTCTTGCATTAGCTAATTCAAGAGATCCTTTAAATAGTCCTCCAGAGACTCCAGTTCCTTTTTATTACAGTTCATCTGTCTTTTATGGCTTTGCTCTCATGAAAGATTAATAGCTACAAAGGTCAAGGGCCATTGTGATCATTTAATCTGACCTGCATAGCATCAGCCATCAAATTTTACCCAGTAATTCTTGCACCGAATCCCATAAATTGCAGACGAAAGATCATATATCTTTTAGCAAGAAATGTTTTCTTGATTTAAAGGCAACAAATGATGAGACACCTGCTCCAGCAATTGGGTCCATGGTTTATTTATCCTGACCTTTTGTGAATTTTCATTAGGGCTGATTAGGATTTTTTTCAATGAAATATTTTGCACTGAAGAAACGTGGGTATAATCAAAGGAGTGTAGTCCTTGAGCTTTATCTCACTGTTTTACTTCCAGAAAAGAAACAAAGTAACAGAAAGTAACATATCCCTCAAAGCGTTAGACTTTTTGTTGTGGTTTGCTTTGTGGATGCTCCTCATTCCCTGAATACCAGGATAACTGAGGATAGCTTCCCCGTATTAAATGCGTAAAGCTAGGCAGTGGCAATGCCTCTCATGATGCCTCAGCCAGACCAGACGTTCTCAGACACACTGAGCTGGGAAACCCATCCTCAATAGGTACATGAGCCCAAATACCAGCAAAACCCTACAATTTCTATCAATCAGGCCTGTGGTCCTACTAAAAAGTGCCAGAAAGCACATTTGTGCCTGCTGGGTTTGGAAATATGTCTTTGGCCCCAGGAAACATGTCCATTGCTTTCAAATAAACCACCCCAAATAAATAGATCCAGCAGAAGGTTATAGGCTTGTAGAGGCAATCTGTTAACTGTCTGGATAAGTGTTTGATATCCATCTGTGGACAGGTATATGGCAAGCCAGAGCGGCCACAGCCAGTTCCTTATCCAACGAGTGGTCCACCTGTCAAATCCATGTCCCCCCAGTTTAGAGACCAGAATGTCATGCAGGACAGTGTCAAATGCCTTGCACAAGTCCAGGCAGATGATGTCAGTTGGCCACCCTCGGTCCACCAACGCTGTAACCCCATCATAGAAGGCTACCAAGTTCGTCAGGTATGATTTGACCTTGGTTCACCCATGGTGAAGTTCCATCCATTTGCATGGTTGAAGACAATGGAAGTCACTTCTTCAGATTCTTGCTCAGCGACAGGCATGAGACCTCAAGCACATGCATCACCTCGCTCCACTGCACAAGGACCTCAGAGCAAGTGCACCCCTAGTCTTGCCAACTCTGCCCAGTGGCTAGCAGAGGGAGGATTACTCCAGGTTCAAGTGGCCCTGATAACACAGGGTGCAACAGCAGAATGAGACACAGAACCTGCAAATCCAGGAACACGGGCCCAAAATTAGAAAACTAACTTTTAAAAATACCAATCTAAATAAATTTTAAGCAATGTGATGGGGTTTTGCAGCTTTATGCAATATTTATTTTTCTTCTTTCTATGGTAAGTAAAACATCAAGAAACTGAAGATTTTGCAAAAACGCAGTAAGTGAAAGCACCATGCCAAAAGCATTCACAGCTTAAACACACAGAAAGCAAGGAGACTGCAAATGATGATGGTGAGACTATCAGAGTGCTCAGCACTAAGCCGATAAATACTTTCTGGTTACCGCCACAAACATACCGGACTTGTTTGTCATTTCAGTTACATTGGTCTCTCTCAAATGACTTCGAATGGGCATATTCCTGTACAACACAGGTATGAGTAACATGAAAACTATGTATGTTCATTGGGTTTTAGGCTGGAAGATAGGAGGTGATTTTTGCAGATGACAAGCAGAGATGATCAAAACTGAACACCGAAATGAATTCTCTGACACACTGAAAATTATTAGGAGACAGATCTCATTCAGCAGCGGATTTTCCTTTCTGTATCTGATACTGCTGATGACTATTATACTGGGCATGCCATTCTCCCAGAGTCTATTGTTAAATTTGAATAGTAGTTACAAATTCAAGCATTTTCAAGAACTTCCTGTTTTTAGCAGTTCTTTTTGTTCTTTTATAGAATATGTCTTGTGAATTTTTTTTCAACATTTTAACATGCTATTTGAAAACAGTAAATGGTTAGAGTTCATGTCCCATTCTAAAAACTTGCAGTTCATGTATATGTGCTGTGGGACCTTAAATCTGTGATATTCTGCTGACAGAGCAAAAGCCTACTTAGTTGCAAATATGTTTACTGAAAAGTTAGTGTTTGGGTGATGCAGAGAAATACCACTTCTGATTCTCAAAGTATCAGTTGGAAGGCTACCTCACTCCAGAGGTACAGTGCCTCAGCACAGAGTTCTGGAGCTGGCTTAGTGATGGTCCTCACATCGTGATGAGACTCCAGCACCTTCTCTGAACATTGCATCTTATGCACGCATGGTGTATTGCACAAATGCTGCTGGTGTAGCCCTGGCACCGAGCTGCAAGGCACAGGTAGAACAGAGACACAGCAGCAAAGCCTGCTGCTGCCAGCACTCTCATTTGCTCAGCTTTACTTTGGGGGACTTCTCACATCATTTCCCACAAGCCCGGGACCCTGGCTTTCTGACCTAATCCAAGCACTTGAATCTGGGAGGCGAATGTGCTGTTGAAACACACGGTTTACCCATGGAAATCACTGCTCTAGTCCGTAACACTACAATTACAATTGATTTTCACAAAAGAAAACTAACCATTTGACGTAGGTATCTTACTGGATTACTACAATTTTTCAGCTGATAAACATTCCTCACTGCTGAACTTTGTTGGAATCAGTTTCTAACCTCTGGGTCTGTATTACAGTTGTCTTGTGTCAGATACCATTTTTTGTAAGTGCAATGGCAACAGGCTATAATCAAATCACCATCTCTTCAGTCTTTCTTCCACGATACTTAAGCTTAACCCATCCATAAGGTTTGTACTTGTACCACTCCATCTTAATGGTGCTAAACAGTGGGTCTCAGTTAAAGCTCACTGATGCTTCTCTGTGCTGTGGCACAGAGTGTTTCTGTTTAAGTTCACACGACATCCTTATTGCAATTGCTGATACAAAGAAATACTATTTGAAAATTATTTCACTCATTTTAGCTGACTTTTAACACCTTTTTATATCTGCAGGACTACTTAATACTGGACTGTTAAACACCAACATGTAGAACAACAAGGGTCCATGCAACATTTAATTTGAGAACCTTGGCTGAAGAAAAGAAATACTATGAAAACCCCTGTCTACTTAAACACAGCAAATTTTGTAAAATTATAATTCCCCAAAATAAAGACTGACACCTTTCCAAATATTGAATAAAGACATCCATAAGGAGAAATACCATGCTTCTCCTTAAGCGTCTCTGGATATCCCCTCAGACTTATTCAGTGACTAACTACATCTGTTTGTGAGGGCCTTGCGTTTTGGTATCACCGCCGAGCACAGCCTGTGTCAGAGCAGCTCCACGTGGCAGCTTGCTCTCTGCCTCACATGCTTCTTCAACAGGACTGAACACCTTCAGTTGGCCTGGCCAAACCCAACCTGGCATCCCTCAAACTCCCCCTCTGCCCTGAAAAGGAGGAGGCTGCAGGGAGCCTGCGTGGGAGCTGGTGGAGCAGGACCTCCTCAGCCTGCCCAGGGAGGGACCCTGGACATACCCTCCAATGTCATGCCAGCTTCAACTCTTAGTATATCTGACAACCAGGCAGTTTGGTCAACTGATCTCTGTATCTTCAAGAAGGCATTTAATCTGGTTTGTTTTATTCCTAAATTTTCAATCCGCGATGACCCAGGTTCTGAACGATACAGCCACTGACTTAAATGATAACCATTCGAATCTTTTGTGACCTGTTGGTTTAGGGCTTAGATCTTCTAGAGGTGAAAGCATCAGGAAGATATGGGTCCCATGGATAATTCATACCCACCATACAGAAGACTCCTCATAACAGGTTAGTTCAATCCAATACGATATTATTCATTTTAATTTTTTTTACCCGAGAAAAACACTAGCCTTCAAAAAAATCAGTATGTGTTTCTGTCACACATGGGCATAAACATCTTAACAAAATACATTCCCCGGTACTAAAAGAGGCCAAATGTAATAAGAACCAGCAGAAGAAGGACAGACAAATTCAAAGAAAAAATATAACTTTAAAAAAAAAATCAGGATACATAATTATTTTAAATAATCATCACATAAACTGGTGGATTATCAGTCTGCTTACACATGCAATCAAGATCAGATGCCTTTCTGGAATGTATACTTCAACCATAGGCAAATTGTTGGATCAGTTGCAAAATAATGAGATGAAACACTTTGGCCTTGGTTATAGAGGACAGGTAGGCTAATCTGAGGGACTCCTATCCTCCAAAAAAAAGGTGTTTGGTTTTTTTTAAAAAAATAAAAATCTACTGAGTCTTTGATTTTCACATTTTGAATTTTTTGAACAAAAAGGTGCTCATCCAAAACTTCAGGTGTCAGCCATCACTTATAAACAATATTGCATAATAAATATATAAAATGCCCCACTTAAATGTAACCAAGTAAACATATAAAATAATGTCTCATCACTTTTGACTTTATGAATAGTTACTTGCTTCGTACTTGAGACTCTTAGGATTGGTAATATGGCAAATATTTGTGATATAAATGCATTTTTTTATCCCCTAACTTTTGCACAGGTTTTCCTTTACCAACTGACTTTTGCTTGTTGTAGTAAGTGGCAATTATCTCTTTCCACCTGATTTCTCCATGTTGCAACCTCAAATACAAAGGATCATATCCCCTTGCTGCAGGAGTGGCAGTACAGAAATTGTATTTTGTTCTCCGTCATAGCTTGCCACTGGGAAAGTCAATCCAAACTGACTCTTAACACACTCGAAATGGGTGATTGCTCATGACATCAGTGCTTCAATGCTGGCATTATTTTATTCTTTTTTTTTTTTTTTTTTTTTAATATTCGATGATGTCTGGGGAGTCCTAGCTTCCAGAACTACGCAGTTTGTCCAGAAAATTTTGAATTCACTCTAAAGAGAGATCCCAGCCACCAGAGAGGTCTGACAACTTAACCTAAAGCCTGAAAATGCCAGGCAGCAAATAAAAACCATTGCTTCAATTTTAAGCCAGTCTGATGCCTTTTGCTGCATAACTCGCATTTTTCTAACCCCAAGCATGGGTAATGCTGTACATTGTGCTTTCTCATGGGGCCCTGGTTTAGGACAATTGCTGGGTTTGCATTGGGCTCTTCTCCTTGGTGTCATTTTGACTGCAGAGAGTAAAAGTGCTTTTTTGAGTGGGGAAAAACTTAACGGTTCTGCTCTCTGTGGGCAAAAGGTAGATTGAAGCAATGAGGAGCAAAGGGTAAATTCTTGCCCTTATATGTCCAGGCCATTTATGGAGAAGTAAATAGAAAAGCTGAGGCATGTGGCAGGAACCAAGCCCACCCCGGCTTGGAGGAGTGTGTGCCGGAGCCTGCAGCCGGCTCCTCCGCCAAGAGCGTGCTGCACATCGCTCCCTCCGCCGAGGCGGCTGCATCGCTCCCTCTGCACGCGTGGCTGCATCGCGGGGGCTGGAACGGCCCGTGCCACC
>KL263864.1:5798-20747 GCA_000699545.1 Podiceps cristatus
AAAGAGAACAGGAGCTCTGCTCTTCTTTCTGTCTTACATAGTCTAAGGTCTGTATTCTGCTTATCACAATGATATCAGTGCTTCTAAATTAAAGCAGCAATGCCCAGATTCCAAAGGGATGTGTGTCACAGAAATGCATGTGCTAGTAATTAAAACAGAATTTTCAAATATTGCTTCAGATTCAGACAAGAACCTTTCTATGCAGTTGTGGAATAAAAAAAAAAAAATTAAAAAAATAAAAAAAGGAAGCTAGAGCCAAACTAGGGGGGCAGCATTAATACACTACACAGCCACTGACACAATGTTAGACCTTGTGCGCTCTTGTTGTTGTTAGCCATGCTGAAGAAAAGCAGTGTTTTCAAATATTAGGTAGCATTTCAGAAGCCCAGCTTTTATGGAAGTCCATCCAAACCCCAGCTGCATGTTCCCACTGGTAGCCACTTTGAAAATTCACTCTAAAGAAAAAGTAGTCACCTAGAAGGAAAATGAGATACAATTACAACAAAACAGATATTACTTTATTAGATCCTACCACTGGGCTACTTGGTACCCAGCCATTAGTATTGTGCCTTTTCAGGGGCAACTATCTGATGCTTTGGGTGGGGGGGAAGGCATAAAAAACGCCAAATAAGCTGCGTTGCACTTTGTGGGGGTAGGGGATAGTCCTTCCTGATCCCCCCATGGACAATGGGTTTGCAAAAAGAAATAGTGCAATTACCCTAATCACAGTCTTAGCAAATGCGATTAATGATCAAACAGTTTTCCAATGTTTTGGCAAATCCTATCTTAGCGTTACTTGCCTTGAATTCTTCCCACAGCCATAAGCTGTGTAAGTTGACGAAATGCAAATGCAAAAAGCACTACCTTTTGTGTCCCAGGGGTGCTATAACTTGATTATATCCAACCTACTCTTTAGTAGCTGACCTAATTTCTTCTGTTGTTGTAAATTTAGAAGGAAGTTTTTACAGGCTCTTTGTACACGATATGGATTAGTACTCCAAGGTATTTTGGAGAAAAAAAAAAAAAAAAAGGAGATGAAAAATAGTCTTTTGTTCCTGGTATGTTGTTGGTTTAATTTAGTTGGGTGTATCTGGTGGAGGAACAGAGGAGTGTGATTTTAAGACTTTCTGATTTTGTTCACCTTGAATTTATGTTTTCTGAGGCTAAAATAAAGCTTGTGTTGCACGTGCGGTGACTAATGAATTAGCTCCAGTCATCAGCTTAACTGCTAAGAAATTTTACACTGGGTCAAGCCTATGGTATTGGTATACTGACAGTCTAGCAGCTCAGATCTACTTTCAAAACAAACACCTCAAATGTGTCACCAAGAGGCTAAAATACACCCACTGGCAAGGCCTGCATCCCAGCAATGTGACCGTGTGAGTCCGAGGCTGAATCAGGGGATGCTGCTAAAAGCAACACTTTGCCCCGTGCGGTGGCGAAGGGAATGGAATTTGTCTCATACTTTTTGCAGTAACTTGCTATAGTCTGTCAATGTTTGTTCAGTTGCAGCTAGTCAAACTGGTTTACATTGTTTCCTGCCTCATCATTTGTGAGTAATCCTTTCTTCTTTTTTCTTTTTTTTCTTTCTTTTATTTCCTTTATTAAAAAAAAAAAAAAAAAACAAACACAACAAACAACACCAAACAACTTGCTGATGCTCAGAGTTGTGCTAGCATTGTTATTAGAAAGTATCAAGGTGGAAAAAATAGGGTGGGCTTCAGAGGCCTTGTCCGGAGTTCAGACTTAACTGCTCATTTAAGCAATTAATACATACGACTGAGCGTAGCACAGGGCTTCAGAGTCTTCCCAGCCCTTCCCTATGTGGTTCAAGTAACTACGTTTTTCTGTCATGGCATGTGCCTCGTGAGAAATCAGAAAGCGGGTTTTGAATGGCACGAGCTGAAACCGTTCCCCTTGCTCACGTGGGGAGAAAGGCTGGCTTGCAGCAATTTTTAATCCGGAAACGTGAACTCTGGGGAGGTGAAGTCTCTCGAATAGCTGTGACAGCAGTCCTAATTTGGAGTAAAGCATTCTGGGACTAAATAAATGGCACACCAGAGAGAGAAGGAGATCTGGAAGGAAACTGTGGATGAGTAACCTAGGTTATTGTGCTAATGAGATTATGTTTTGCTTTGAGATCTAGCCCTGTGGGGAGAGACTGAGTCATTTTGTCTTGGCCTATGTCATGGGGAGGGGGAGACTAGGATTTACTTTTAATGACCAAAATAGCTCTACAGCTGCCAGGGAGTGCCTGGATTCCCTGGGCCCTTTCCTCACAGCTATCTGGGAGAGTTACTGGGAACTTTCCCTTTTGGCCTTCTCTATGCCACCAACCACCGTTCTCCAGCCAAGCTTCTCCAGCCCTCCCTGACGTCCGGGCATCACCCCGCAGGCCCTCCAGGATTTTTAGCTTTGCCACTGATGTTTGGCTTTCCACCCCTGGGGGTTCAGCCTGGGAAGTGGCTGACAGAGGGGGCTCCCCCCACCTCCCACCCTGCTTTCTCTGGGCTGGGGCTTCCCTCCCCACAGCTGGGGCCTCCCGGAGCCCCCTGGTACTTGGGAACCTCTCTGCGCTGCCGGGAGCCCCCTTCTCTGGGGAGGGCAGCTTTCTTCTCCCTGCCTTGCCATGCCATCAGCCCCTGCTGAGGTGGTGTTTGATTTCCCTGGTTTATCTTCGAGCTCCAAGTAGAGCACTTCATGTCTATAAAAATTGTATATCCTGTTACGCTGATATAATGTCAGATGAGAATAGGCTGGCCTAAGTCCCTTTTATGCAGCTTATCAGCCTCCCTAATAGGGAATTCATGGTGTATTAATTATGTTGATGTAGTTGCAGCAATACATAGTTCTCGGTGTAAAAACAGGATGACAAAAATCCCCTAGGTAAGAGAAATTTTGCTGGCCAGTGTTAGAAAACCTTCACACACGTAACTTGTGTTTCAGGTGTCCTGCTGTTTTCCGTACATGAGAAGCTCTTGTTTATAATGGGCTGATTAGTCATTTGACAAGTAAGGACGTTTACTCATAAAGCAGCCTATCCAGCTACACGCATGACTAAACTGAGTAACTGCATAATTGTATTTCTGTAACCCAGACCTTCTCTGCTGCGCCCCTTTCCTTGCGTAGGTTTGTTTTATTCCCTCCCGTCTGTCATATCCATCATTCAGACTACGCGCTCCGCTAGCACAAAGCACAGTGTCCAAGGCGGTGTTTGATCGCAGATATGTTCTGTATCGATACGTTCTACAGCGCACTTGTTCTGCTCAGAATTCAGAGGTGATATTGATGCAAAAATTTGAAGGAGAGAAAACTCATCTTCAAGTGTGTCCAAACTTGGACTCAGCCTTACTCATTGCTTTGAGTATTAGGCAGAAGTGCCACTAGAGGTTTTATCGGACTGGTTATCCCCCACAAAAATGAGTATTCATACGGCTTATAGTAGAGGTGGCAGCGCTATATCTAGAGTATCAGGCTCTTGGGCTCCAAACTTGCAAAATCATTCTGTTTAGATTGGCTTTAACAGAGCTACATGTAACAGCACTGCTCAGAGGATGGAGCTCTAAATTAGAAAGCACTAGGCAGAAATTCAAACAGACTGTGGAATTGCTGGACTGGGCAAAAAAGCTCTTAGCCTGGTAACTCAGTCTCATCCATTTTCTTCCTTTCTCAGTGCAGTGCAATCACAATTTATTTCCCACATGTTGCCCTTAAAAATATTTTAATATTTGTTTCAGTGCAGTTAATAGATTTTTTTTTCCCCCCTCATATTCATGATTGCTTGACTTTCATCAACTTCTGTTTATTTGTTCATTGTACTTTTTAATCCTTCAGTGGGGAAAAAGCCCCAACCACTAAAACCATTTTTTTTTTTTTCAGTTTTATGAAATTGTTCTTTAATCACTGTTGGGCATTTTTTTCTTTCTTTTATGCTGCTAAATTAGGGGTTATCTCTGGTTTGCTAGCTAGTTTCTTCAAGTTTACCTGAAAGGGGCAGGGTGGAGGGAGAAGATAGCTTGCACAAGTTTTATGATTCGTAGTGTAGCTATTCAGGCAGAATAAAAAGAAGTATGAAACAAGGAGTGTCAAAAAATTTCATGAGGATTAATGTTTGCATCACTGATAGAGCAGAAGAAGAAACACATGGCATGGTAAGAAGTGATCAGAAGAGGGTGTGACTGTGAAGGAGAAAGAGAATGAAAAGTGGAATGAGGGTAAAAGAGGGAGTTAGGGGAAGGATTTAAACAGGTGAGAAAATGGGCAAGAATAACTGTATTGACGTATGGTTTATAATCGAGGGAAGGGGCAATTACGGGTATCTCCCAAAGGGAGGGAACATACAAGAGTGCTGTGACTTTGAGAGGAAAGGTGGCAAAGCTTGAGCGTGGTCGGACTGCCTTGGGGTAGGACTGGCTTTGATTAGTCCAAGCTGAGGGGTAGGATAAAAGGAAGGACAATGCTTGTAAACAGAGTAGAGGGATTGGAGTAGCATCTTAGGGGGCTCATCAGGAGTTCAGCAGCGGCCACGGGAAAGTCAAACCGGCATAGACGCTTCCCCAAGAAGACATAGTAGCTAAAATGTAGGACTGGATGGATGAAGAGACCAAGATAAAGGCACACATCGTGAATGCTGCCATCCTGACTGGGTACTGATCCACAGGGAGAGGCAGGAGAGAGAAAGCTTGCTGAGATTTCCATGGCAAATAGGAATGGAAAAGGAAGCCTCAGCTGTCAGAAGGGAGAAGTGAGAATGGAATTGTGAAAACCAAGGAGAGAAAGTGTTGAGAGGAAAGATAAAGTTGGCAGAGAGATGACAAAAGTAAGAGACGGGGATCAGTAAGATACAAATAAAGACAAGATCATTTAAGGAAGCAGAAGTCACGAGAGCAATTTCAGTGGCGCAATGAGAGGAGACAGCAGAATGTCAGAAATGCAAGACAGTAGAAAAGCTTGAAAGTACTTGCTGTACCTGAGTTGTGGTATTCGTCTTGGTGAGAGATGAGCCAAGGAAATGGGGAAATGTTGAGAATACTGAGAATAACAGTGTGTGCAGTAGAGGAAAGTTAGCAGAGGCTCTGAAGGACAGAAGGAACGAGAGAGTGAAGTGTTGAGAATGTGCGAAACAGAAGTGGTGTGAGTCTTAATATCGTTAAGAATTGGTCTTTGCAGCCTTGCACTGTAAAAAGGAGAAGTCACAGGAGAAAGAGCTTGCCAGCACGGGTAGGGAAGATGTTTTCAGAGACTTTTCTTTCCACTGCCTGAAACCTGGTGGACGTACATACATCCTTTAGCGTCAAAGCTGGTTTTCAGACAAACCAGTGAGATGGAAAGGAAAAATTAACCATAAGGAGAGAGATTTAAGGGAAAGGATGGAAAGATTTTGGAATTATCTAATTAGCCTAACTGGCATCATCTGTCATTTCCTACAGCATCACCAGATCTCAGTATCCACTGCACTGAAAGTCTGCAATGAAAAGTGGGGTTCAGGTCACCTGACAGGCAGGCAGATGTACCTGCTGACTCCTAAGCTTACGCCTGCAACTGTTTTTGTCAAGGATGAGAAGCAGGGAAAGAAAAACCAGTTTTCAAAGTCAGGGTCAGCAGAGAGAAGCACATCATTTGCATTTTGCTTTATTAATGTGGGTTAGCTCAGCAGGCGAAGTCTAGCATACTGATAAACGATTTCATAACAGGAAAAATAGGGTCAGTGACTGGAAATCATTTTTCCCCCTAAAGTAAATGAGGCACCATTGGGGTCTTGAGGGGGACTTGAGGGAAGGGGGTCATATTTCATTTCAGTCGGGAAATACAGATGTAGGCTGGGCCAAAATGGCTCTGAATATTTCACCAAGGAAAAAAATACGATAAAAAAGAGGTGGAGCTAGGCCCTGTGGCTACCACACAGTCCTGCTCCTGCTGTATTGGGTCTATGTGTTCTCCCACTGTATTTAATCTGAGCAGCAAACAGAGCTGGCTCTATCCCTGGTTTCTTGCACAGAAACCCTCTGTTACCCCTCTGGAAATGAGAACTTTTACAGCTTGGCTCCTATGATCTCCCAAAACATAATTGCCCCTCCCTTTACCCCACGCTTCCCATTACTTCAGGCACAGGTTTTGTCCCTCCCTTCCTATACAGTAACACTGAGTTACCGAGTACAGAGCATCTCTTCATGGCTGTAGGGTTGTGGAAGCAACTGGGGATGTGGGTTTGAGGAGTGCTAGTGCTGATCGTGCCCTACAGAGGCAGCTCAAGGAATACACAGATCTGGGCAAAACAATCAGTATCTACGTGGTTCTCCTTGCTTGTGTCTTCTGAGCTTTCTTTGGGCTGGGCTCAGAGACTCTGAAGCCTTCTGCGCTCCTCCAAGTCATAGGAAATGGCTTCTTTGGTTGTGAGTTGGATCTCCCAGCTAAGCCGATGTGCTGTTAAAGGAGAATTGCCTTTTCAGTTCCCTTGCTCGAGCTCCCTGTGCTCCCCAGTGCACCCCGAGCCTGCCAGGCCCCCGGTGGGGTTGGACGGCTCGGCTCAGCTCAGCTGATCCAGTAATTACTTGCTGCCAAAGGAGCAAGCTCCCTAGCTTCCCTTCCTGTGGCGCTGGGGCTCATCTTGCCCCCCAGCAAGGATTTCAAGGGACCTCAGCTGGTAGGAAACGAACTCTGCCAGGGACGGCGAGCAGTATTTTTGCTGGGTGAGCTAGGCGAGCTGTCCTACCGCAGGACCACACTGGCACAGCCCGGGGGAGGCAGGGCTGCCCCGCTCCGTGTCAGAGAGCTGTTAGAAGGGCTTGGCTGCATCATCAGGCACTACCCCACAGCACTGAAGACTCCACCAAGCTCAGCACTGGTCCGTGCTCCGCATCTGAGAAATACTTCCATTCCTTGCTCCTGACCACCAGGCAGACTAGGCAGGCCGGATTCAGCCTCCAGCTATCTGTCTTTCCAAAGATCCTCCCGTTTTGAATGGGAGCAGCAATTGACCTTTAGTACCTCTCTGCTTTCTCATCTCTGCAAATTGTGTGACGTGGGCCTGACAGGTCAGCTCTGCACCCGCTGAGACATTTGGTAACTCAGCAGTTTCTTCCCTTAAATCAGAATACAAGAACTGCACACGGGCACAGTCCCCAAATTGACAGTTAGGCACGATGAAGCACCTACAAATTGACCCACAGCATGTGTTACTTTTTTCCTGATTATATTGGCTCTGGTACCAGAACCACAGGACAGGGATAAGCAAGTACTGAATTGATATGAATTTATGCCTGTTTTATATTGAGACTGACATATGTTTCCATTTCCAGCCTTACTATTAAAATGCAAATATGTAAGCTATGCCATATTTTTGTGTTCCAATTTATTGCTGTAAATGAAGTGAGGTTTGTTTTTTCCATCCTCTGGACAAAGTTCCCTCAGAAAACTTTTGGCACTCTCTACTCCGGCTTGCAGTGACCTTACATTGATATTTTTTTTTTTGTCTATGTGCCTGTCATCCTTTTTTCTTCATGCTTTATCTGTTGGCACAGAGCTAGACCCAAATTTCAGCAACCTGTTTCCAGGGCTAAACAGCCAACTTACTGTCTTTTAACTGTTCTTTTTTAATGTTGTGGACCCTGGCTTTGTAATCTCAGACAGGAAAAGTTAAAAGCAGGACAACATTGCACGCTCTAGTCTTGCAATATATCCTACATGAACATAATCAATTTTTCTTAGATCCAACATATCTCTAAGCTAGAAAATCTGATGCAATATTTGAGAAATGAGAACAACTATTTTGTCTTCAAATCTGGTAATTAAAAACTCATCTAACTAAAGGCATTGTATTATGTTGACTTACAGCATCGTGCTATGCTACCTGTAACACAGATGGGAAACCCTGGGCTATGGGGCCTTTGCAGCATGGCAAAGTGGACGTCTTTCAGACCAATACAGAAATTTGTTCAGCGATTAATTGTATGTGACTAAATGGATTTTTTTTTTTAATAGGATGACGGGAATGTTTAAATAGCAGTCTGCAGAGGAATTGCTGCACACCTCACTGCCTGTGGGCATCTCACAGTGGGTGCTATGCTGATGTGGTCAAGAAGCAAAAAATGAAAAGTGACTTAAAGTGACTTTTACTCTCTCGCTTGCAGGAGGGCCCACGCTCCCTGCAGCAGTGCAGACAGCTTTGAATGAATCACAGGATTCCAAGAATTAGCAACAAACCGCATCACGTGGGCAACCCGCAACACAGGAGCTACCAGAACAATGCAGTGACTAAGGAGGCTGATGTGATCCCTGGGTGTAGAATACCTTCCGTGGGAGTACAGAGGTGATGTTACGGTAACATTAAGGGAATAGCGTGTCTTGTTCTGGTGCCTACACTTGAGAAAAATGATGTTGACAATTTAGACTGCACAAAGGAGCAATAAGAGTTACATGATATCTAAGCAAAGCTGATTTATGGGAAGAGACTTACGATCCGTCTCTTTAGTTTATCGAAAAGAAGATGTAAGAGGGAACCTGATGATGAACAGTAGGCTCTGCAGGTTCTTGACTGCAAGGGGCTCTGTCATCCTACAAACAAAGACAGCCACATCCCAGGGCAGGAGGTGAAAGTTAGACATAAGGTGGATAGAGTAGTTCAGGGTAAAGATTAATTAACTTCATCACACTATGGTGGTTGGTTCCTATTCTGGCTTAACGGCCACAGGAGCCCTTTTAATTACTATGGCAAAGGTGTCACGAAAAGTGTGCGTGGATAATTGAGATGATGTCCCACGTGAATAAGGCCAAATGCAACTATCTGAGTTCAGACAACTCAAAGGGGCTGACCGGGACATCTGCATTTGAATAGCTCTTAGGGGAGGATTGTGCAAATCGAGGACTCTCTTGCTGCTACGGGCAATTCCTGGAGACCGTTGGTTATGGCCTTCCCAAAGTGTGACTGTCCTGTATTCCTTCCTGTGCTCTGCGCCGCGTCAGCCTGTAAAACGATACATCGTTCATCTTCAAATTTATTCTCAGGGCTGGATTCAGGGGTCATATGTGTATTCAGGGAAAAATACTCCTGTGCTTCTCTCCCATTGCAGTCAATGAGTTTTCAGGCTGCCTGAAGGTAAGTGTGGAGTTCAGTCTTCTCTGAATGCAGCCAAGTAGCCTACTGGTTGTGTCTAGGTAAAGAGCTGGTGGGGATCTTTCTTTTGCTTCTTTGACTTCACACCAGTTTATTTCACATTGTCTATTTAGACGCTAAGCGCTTTAAAGGGCAAACTGTCATTTCTATGGAGGTAGTGTTTAGCACAGCTGAAGCCCGTCTTGATTGGGAGTTCTAGATGCGACTTGAATGCAGATCATAGAAATTTCTAATAAGGCTTGAATTAATGCTTAGTCTCCCAGGCTGTACAGTTTGACATCAGTGCTGCTTTATCACTGCACTTACAAAAGCTACAGTCTTTCTGAGAAGACTCATCAAATCCTGTTGTAGAAGGATTTTGTGCTTTGTCTTACAGCAAATATTTCCAGAACTGGACTGTTTCTTTTCCATAATCATCACAAATTAAGGCCACACGCATTTCAAGTGCTCAAAGAAGAGCAAAAGGAATCAACAGTTGCTGAACAGAAATTAATCTGAATCTAGCCAAGGACTGAAATTTAAAACCAAACCAAACAAAACCAAAACTTTTAGCATACGTGGGCAGTCACTAGGCCCTTGGGTAACTGCCTGCCCTCAGCTCTCTGTACAGAGCTCTAGTTGCTAGCAGATCCTGGTTGAAATTCAAATCAGTTTCAGCATTGCTGCTGTCTCTTCTAATTGACTCTGTTGATACACTCAGCTAGTGGGAAGGACAGAGGAGTAAAGCAGGCAGGAAGGACCAAATGATTTCTAACACATGCTAGCCTATTCAGCAAAACGTTACGGATGCGGGGGCCTGACACTGCACAAGCGTCGGGATTCCCCGTGCCCTGCCACAGAGTGTGTGCACTGTCAGAAAACTCAAGAGCAATTTCTTTTTTTTATTTTTTTTTTTTAATGTTAGAAGCATTAGGCCCAGACAGCAGTTGAAAACCACAGCTCAGTTGGCGATGAGCACAGCAGAAGCGCATGGAAAAATTCTGGCTGACTCATCCATAATTCATCTGGCATCCTGGGGAACGTGCGCAATTGAGCGGGATCCCTGGCACTCCTGTGAGGGAGAGGCCTGCTGCCTGGGCAAGGTGTGGGCAGCAACCAGACCTCTTCCACCCAGGTAACCTTGCAGCCCCCAGGCTCGTGGGGCCGTCCCACTGCCTCTGAAAGGGACTGCTCTCCCTGCTGCAGCACGGGGCAGGGCAGCGTAGCCCTGGGAGACTGAAACTGACTTGCGCTTCATGACTATGCTGCTGTGGGGAAGGGTCAGGGAGGGAGCTGGCCCTGTGCCCTGGGATAACGTGCACAACGATTTGAGGAATCCATCTCAGCCCGCTCAGTATGCACGTCTTCATACCTGTGTGCATGTGACATAAACTCTGCTTTGAGTGACTCTGCTCTTGGCGTACAACCTCCTGCTGGGCTGCGTTTCCAAGGGCTCCTGGCAAAGGGCTGGACAGGTGTTATTAAACCTTAATGATCTGTTCACACAGAACCCAAAAGGTAGGCGGCTGCAACCCAGGGCAAAGTAGTTTTTGAGCCTGACCTTCAGCTTGGAGGTAGCTAAGCAACATATTCCATGTTGAGGGATTTCAGTCCCTGATGAGGTTATTTTAAAGGTATGCCTGGCCTGAAGAGACAAGTAGAAGTCTTGCAGGCTGTTGGAAAAAACAGAACAAACAGGATGAATATCAGAGACTATCTGTGATTTGGAGTTGTGTGCAGTAGCCTAAACTCAGAGGAGTTTGCAAAATAATCCTATCTAAAAGAATGGTGACAAGTAGTGAGGAAAAAATTAAATAGACAAATGAAAGTATATGTGAATTATTTTATCTCCATCTGTGCATTTCTTGTACTGCCCAGAGCTGAAGGAGCCGACTCCTTCAGGACTGACTGCTTCCACTAATTTTCTGAAGGGATGAATGAAGTTCAGAGCACTCAAAACACAAAGTAAGCTTGTGGGGAATCTATCAGCCGTTAGTCCTGGGATTGTGTGGTCAGCCATGCAGCCTAGGCAGAGCAAAGAGCTGAACAGCACGTACGCACGGTAGTGCGCAAACACAGGGGCCTCGAGGTGTCCAGCTGGATTGCGGATGCCCCAAGACACCTGTAGATCAAGAGGGCTGTACACCATCACGCTCGCCGCAGTGGCTAACTTCCACCTGAACGCTCTGTTGGTGAGAACATGGAGTAACTTGACAAAACAAGATTCATCAGCTCATCAGCTAGCGCACGCAAGTCAAAACCATCAGTTACATTCAGAGTCTGCAAACATGTATCTATTCTACTTCCAGAAGCTGTGTTTCAGGAAGTTATCTTTTTGGGGCCATAGTCATTGATGCTACCCTCGACCATTTAAAAAAAAAAAATAAAAAAAAAAGGAAGATGACGACATAGAGACATAATCTTAGAAAACGTAGCATGTTTTAATGATAAAAAATATCGCCTTGCCAAAGGTAAGTTTCTTTACTACATGATGTTTAATCTCACACACACTTCCATGGTTATTTTCTTGTCTTAAATCTAATTACTTCCCAGTATTTCAGTTTGTTACATCTCTCTTCATCTCATGTTCTGCCACTGTTCCTGAGAGTACACTCCATTGCACAATTCTCTGTATTATTTATTTTGAGGCAGCCTCTGGGCTAAAGAATTAGTCCTGGGATTTATCCACAGTTTTGACACTGGCCAGCTGGGTGACTTCTGGCCAAGTCACTGCACCTCTTCACCACCATTTTCCCAGCAGTAAGAGTTGGGTAATAACCCTTCCTTTTTGAAAGCACATGAAGATCTGCAAATTAAGTGCTATATAGTTTATAGTCCCTGTTTACAGCAACGCTTTCACTGATGTAGAATTATGATGTACTGAATTTTCGGGTTTTATTTTTTTAATGAAAACCTGAAGACCAGCACCTGTCAAAATGCTTATTGACCTCTAACAGAACTGGCAAAAAAAGAGACATCACTTAATGTTTCTTTTCCTCAGCCTTTTTAAAACAGGCACAACAGTAACAGAGCAAGCTTTTAAATTAGATGCTTGTAACCTATTTGGAACATGGACAATCAGTTCAGACTTTGCTCATTGGTTCTGATTTTTGTTTTCTTAAGGTAGCCTCTGAGGGAACAAATGCTACGTTTCTTACGCCTGTGACTATGTGCACCATCAGCCCAGCCAGGCAGGGGTGCTGCTTGAATTGCAGCAGCCCCAGGACATGGTAGGGAAGAACTGCCTGAATTTGAGAGGAAAGACTCGCTGAGGTGCTTGCTTTTCGGTCCTGCCTGAGAGTTCACTGAACCCCACACAGAAGGTCTGTCATGTTAGGCAAGTTTCCTGCAGTCCCTGCCTTTTCAAAAAAATACCCAACAGCCAGATTAAATCTGTCTCACAGTGACTTTCACGTCACCAGAGGGAGGAGTCTCTGCAGAGACACATGTGCAACAGCCAAGTAATTGTGCTAGAGATGCATGATGTTGCCTGCTTCACCCTTCTCTTTAAAAAGTCAAATTAGTACTTTTCTTAAACAGTATCAGCTATGGGAAAGTTTCTTTCTGCTCCATAACATATATAATCATGATATTGTATTAATCTCGCACAGTAATCAGTGTATCTTATGTCTGAAGTTCACATGTGGAGTTCGACTATATACCAAAAAAATCCCCTCGAAAGGTGGGATTAGCCAGATTACTACTGGTTTGCCTTTTCTTTATTACCTCATGTTTATTTCCCCGGTTACACACTGCATAGTTCAAACATTGCGTGCCCTTTAGTAGTGAACATCTCCATTCCTATTCAGACATGGGGCCCTGACTTTGATACCTGATACACTATGCACCAGTGTGAAGCTTGATTTACCGATGAGAATCCAAGGGAGTTCAAAATCCTACTAGCACAAGTGAGATTGGAGGACCAGGACTAGGACTTTTGTTTTGGTGCTGCTAGTCAGAGATTTTTGTCTTAGAGTCAATGCTTTGTCCATCACCTGAGTCCCAGGAAACAAAAGGCAAAACTGTGCAGTGCTGAGTATTTCAATGTTTATTCTAAGGGTATCATCTTACAATGCCAAATTCAAGAATTTGTCTCGTGCATCTGTTGATTTTGTAACTAAAGCACTGTCGGTCAAATTCTTTTCCTTACTGCTTCATAATTGTAGGAGGAAAACATGTAAGTGGATTGGAATTGTGCACCACAGCAACAAATGTAAGTGTCATTTAAGGCACAGGATATGAGAGAGAGGAATTGAACTGGAGTGAGCTGAGGCCAGGCCTTCTACCAGGCACTCAAATTTCCCTAGGAGGATTTATCCAACCCTTGAAACCTAGTTGGGACATTTCTTCCAGTAGAGCTACACCTGTAGTGCAGGCAGGGTGCAGACGTTTCACCCAGTCAAACCACACGCAGCTTGGTTACACTTTGCTATGTTCTTGGCAGCACTGAAGGAGCATGAATTAGTGAAGTTTTTTTCATGTATGTGTTTGTAAAAGGCACAGTACTGGATGTTCGACATCACTGAGAAGCCAAAATAAACATACTGTGGTAATGACCTTCAGGATGTGGAAGAGAATGTTATATCACTTAACAATGAGCAAATAAACAGAATAATAATTCAGGCCTTGTTAATTTGACAATGTCTTTAAATTCAATACAGTAGTAGATACCTGGCCCTTTCCTACCATGCTTTTTAAGTTCCACACTAAGCATTGGAGGCTAGATACTATACCTGTACAGTCTGTCCTTTCTTCTCAGTTAAAAATGAAAGTAAAAGGTCATTCTTGAACAGGCTCAGAAACTACACAGGGTTTTGGTAAAACACGGGGCTAGTTCTAATTGTACACAACCTTTCCTTCTCTTCCTACCTCCCTCTGCTTTTAGGACCCATATTAAAAGGAAGAAGAGTTGTCTTTCAGGCAGTGTTCATGTCCATCTTCAGTACCACCTCTTGAAAAGGTGTTGCTGGATATGTCATCGTTACCATGCATTCCTTCAGAAACGTAGAGAACCCTTGGTTGCCGGAGCCAGAAAACATAAGCTCAGATAACCATCACTTGGCACTTCTTGCTGGCCAATTTTTAACTACTGCTTTCACACACATTTGTTACCAGCCGTTCCTTAACAAGAAATGATTAGTTCCTTGTTACAGCAGGGGGGTGGTGTCCTAAACTTTTCCGGCACTGTTTGCTGGTTTTGTCTTCCAGTTCAGATCAATCCTGCCTGAGCCAATACCAAGCTGCAAGCATGTACCTAACCAAGGAACATTTAAAAGATTTATGTAGCTGTGTTTATATTCTCTGTGGGTAGACGTGGTTATATTACTTCCTTTTCCTGCATTTTTTACCGTGATTCAATATCCCTTCTGTACATAAGACTTTGCCACTTTAATTATGGATCGTGCTTCCATTTAAATTGATAGAGAATTTGTATTAGAAGTTTGAAAGAAACGTTGCTGCCTTCTCTGCTATTACTGCTTTATATAACTACGTGATTCCCATACAGCGGATAAATTATAACAGACAAATAAGCGCCTCTGCCCACAAAGAACTCTTACTTCTGCATAAGAAGAGATGGAAGGATACAGAGCAGAAGAGTTCAATGCAGAAAACAGACGGAGGTTTGGAGGCTAGAGAGAAAATACTGCAAAGAAGTAGCAAGTCTGCAAAAGGTCAAATCTCCTAGAGGTGAGGGGCAGTCCACAGAATTAGGGCCAGTGTCGTCTCATACTACATACAGCAGTCCCTGGATTAGCGGTGAAAATCAAGATGCCTGTAACTGAGGTGAAGAGGCTATTTTTCCTATCAAGTGCTTCATTCTGCAAGTGTATTTCCTCTTGCCTAAGCTCTGTCTCACC
>KL263865.1:618-15334 GCA_000699545.1 Podiceps cristatus
TCCTGCCATCCAAAGGGACCTTGATAGTCTGGAGAAATGGGCTGACAGAAACCTCCTGAAGTTCAGCAAGAGGAAGTGTATGGTCCTGCACCTGGGGAAGAACAACCCCATGCACCAATATATGCTGGCGGCCACCTGGCTGGGAAAGCAGCCTGGCGGAAAAGGACCTGGGGGTCCTGATGGACACCAAGTTGACCATGAGCCGGCCATGTGCGCTCATGGTAAAGAAGGATGACAGATTCCTGGGCTGCATTAGAAGGACTGTTGCCAGCAGGTTGGGGGAGCTGATATTTCCCCTCTGCTCAGCAATGATGAGGCCGCTCCTGGAGGGATGTGTCCAGTTCCGAGCTGCCCAGAGACACGGACATACTGGAGAGAGTCCAGTGAAGGGCCACTGAGATGATTAAGGGAGTGGAGCATTGTTGCTGTGAGGAAAGGCTGAGAGAGCTAGGGCTGTTCAGCCTGGAGAAGAGAAGGTTCAGGAGGATCTTGCATGTGTACAAATACCTGGAGGGAGGAGGTAAAGATGACAGAGCCAGGCTCTATTCAGTGGTGCCCACTGTCAGGACCAGAGGCAATGGGCACAGATTGAAACACAACTGGCTCCATCTGAACACGAGGAAATGCTTTTTTTACTGTAAGGGTGAATGAGCACTGGTAGAATTTGCCCAGAGAGGTGGTAGGGTCTCCCTCCTTAAAAAACATTCAAAAGCCGTCTGGACACAGTCCTGGGCAACTGGCTGTAGGTGGCCCTGCTCAAGCAGGCGGGTTTGAGCAGGTGATCTCCACAGGTCCCTTCCAACCCCAGCTATTCCATGATTCTGCGAAAACTTAGACAAGCTGTGCCTTGCAAGTAGTACCTGCATTTAGCGGGCAAGAACATGTACACGGGCAAAGCTAAACATCATGCACAAGGAGTTGGCAAGCAGAGCTACAGAAAACCATTCCAAATTTCAAGTAGCTTAGAGGCAGATCTATGTTCAGCAATGAGCGTAAATGCAAACAGTTTAAATTATTTGACAAGGAAAGTTTTTGTTTAAATCCCTCATGAACTGAATTTGTTTCCTCTGTAGGCCTTCCAAAAGCCATTCTGCTGAGACGCATTTATACTTGATTTTGAGATCTTTAGAGCTACTCTAGTTTTTTGACAGATTTTGAAGTTGTCTGTTTAGCCATAGCTGTTGGCACCTTCCACAGCAAAGTATTTTTGGTCTTGCTATTGGCAACACTTACCAGGTCACTGTTCCTATGTGTCTCCCACTACTAAAAAGTACTTTCAAATTAATTTTTTTTTCTTCTAAAGGGAATGACCGAGTAGTTAAGCGGAACACCAGCTTGGGAGCAAAGCTAGTGGGAACATTGGCCTGTTTGCCAAATGTCTGCGTAGCAGCCCTCATCCAAGATGGCCTGCTGACCGCCAAGAAACATTCAGTGACAAACTTGTTGCTGATAGATCAAGTTGAAAACAGCCACCTGCTGTCAGCTCGCATGATTTTGTTTTTCTAAACAAGGCTCACAGCATTTGGTGCATGTTTTTTCCAAAAAGCTCCAGTGCCCAGATTTTTGCTTCCCAATTCTGATATTACAATAAAGCAGCTTGAAATACGCTTCTTAATAGCATGTTTTGCAGAAGGCAACTGCTTCCCCGAGCATTTAGTTATTACTGAAGAAAATCCATAGATTTTGATTACCCTAATAAAGTGTTTCAGACACTACCCTACATTCCTGAATAACCAAAATTTTCTACACGATATTGTACTGCCATATAGCTCCCATCCCTTTGAAATGTGACAGCATCCCTGGGATGTGTAGCTAGTGTTCTTACGATATATAGAAAATTGTAAGAGCAAGGTTATTGGACTTCAAATGTCAGAGATTCTATGCAGGAAACAATGTTTAAAAAAAACCCCAAAACAACCCCCAAACACCGCCAAAAAAAAAAAAAACAAAAAAAAAAAAACCCCACCCAACAAAAAAAAAACCCCAACCCCCCCCCCCAAAAAAAAAAAAACCAAACAGACAAACAAACAAAAAAACACCACCAAGTCTTATGTTTCCCACTATTGTTTTCAATTGCTGTCTCATTTTTGGGTTGTATCTTTTGATACTGGTGCAGTAACGTCACCCTACATAGACCCCTACCAGGACCGAAAAGTTCAGACTGCATATAGCCTGCAGTGGCACATTAATGAATTTATAATGAAAAGTTGATGTAACAGAAATAAGTTTAGAAAAACTGTTATCTCCTTCCAGAAAAGAGACCTGAGTTCAAGAGACTACTTATTAGCTAGTGACTATATTTTCCTGTGATACGAGTACTTTTTTGATGCAATAAGGTTTGGACACATAGGCTCCTGTAAACACTTGCAAAGAGCAATTTCACTCACTCAACTCAGGTCACAGGCTTCATCTTCAGAGTAATGACCTTCAAATACAAACAGGATACACGTGCTCCCAGAACTTGGGCTTGAAAGCAGACTGCTCAAAACGGAATAATAAAGACGTTGAAGTTGGACTCTTGATTTATAACAGCTTAAGTAGGATTACACAGTTTAGAGCATCACATTCTTATCTCTTCCATTCTCCTTGGACGTGCTAACCATTGCCAAGAGCTCGGGGCTGGCTCCTGATCAAAACACACTTTTTTTTAAAAAACCAAACCAAACCCAAAACCGCCCCAACAAGAACAAAGAAAAACACAAACCAAAAAATCCCCTGTAATTCCAGCATCTCTGAAATTTACTCTACAGTAAACGGTACCACTTCAATATACGAGTCGTTACCATACGTGGATAACGTGCTATTTTCTAAAATCCAGCTGCTCTTCTACCCTTGTTCCTATATTAGGAGGAAATTTGGTTTTCTTTACAAAACTATTATTTTAAAATCAAATGATTTTGCAGCAGCATCTTTAGAAGAAGGGGAGAAAATTAAATAATAATAATAAAAAAAAAAGCTAAGGACTTTTTAGGCAGAGGCATGCAGGTTTCACAAGCAGAGAAACCAAAATTCTCTTTCCAGGCCTCCCCGCAGTGCAGTACGGCGGAGTCGGCACACGAGGGCTCTGGCACCCCCGAGGCTCATCCCCCAGCCTTCCCTCAGGCATAGCTCGCTAAAATCAGCATTTCAGGGGTCGGGTTTGATATCTGGGACCTCTCCCTGAAACAGCTAGGCCCGCATGAGCAAGGTGCCTGCCCCCTAAGCTGCAAGTTGTGCAGGTAATAAATGGAAAGTGGACACTTTTTTAAAGTATTATTACAAAAGAGCCAGGTGGGAAGTCCTGCCGCTCTCCAGCTGCAGGCCCTAGGGACGTCCTCAGCGCAGTCAGGCTCTCATTGCTCATCGTCCCGGGGCTGCCCCCTCCTCATCCTGCTCTTCCCTTATGTATTTCCACCCTGTCTCTACACAACTTCATCACCTATTTGCAATATAATACTAGCATGCTGTTGTCGGAGCACATTGCAATACTCGGGTGCAAACAGGTGTCAGGAATTTTAGGAATACAGCCTCCATCTCCCCACTTCTCTTTGCGACTTGTTCTAACACAATTTCTCTATGCTTTGTTATCACGTCCATATTATTCTCCCAATGTTTTTTAGATGCCTTAAAATGGTGGCATACAGCTTGTGTACAGGTGAGAACCTGATCTTTCTGTCTGCACATTGGGTTCAATGATCTCAAAGGTCTCTGCCAACCTAAACTATTCCATAATTCTATAGAATAAATTACAAAGGAGACAACAAACGTGCTAAACAAACTGTGCTTGCCTTAAGCCTTGTTTGTCCCAGCACTTTACTCATCTGTAAATACGTTGCAGGCACAGCTTCTTACTTACTGTGTCTTAGATGAAAGAGAGACCTGAAAAAACCTCAAAGTAATGATCAGCAGGCAGAATCAGGCTGTCAACTTAAAAACATCATTTTTATGAATACAGGTATTTTGATTTTAAAGCACAACATTTCAGAATTGTTATCTTCAGCTATTAATTCACATGACATACTTTAAGCAGTAGTTTTCTCATATTTTTATGCTCTGTTCTCTGAATCGTACTTTGTTCTTTGCCTTATTTTGAATTATTTTTATCAGTCATTTAAGGCAAGAAATAAGATCAGTAAACAAAAGAGTTCTAATTTCAACTGATTGACATCTCTAGCACTAATGGCCAATGAAAGAATTGCTGCCACTCTGTCTTCCAAAACTAAGTGCATTCAAGATTTTTGTGTATTACCCATGGTCTGCATGCTTGTGGTTTGGCCAGGATGTGAGTATTCCTAAAAGATTACTGAGAGAAGGTCAGATCAGCGTGATGGCTGTTCTGTGGTTTGGACTAATCACCTTCCTTGTACATTTTTCTCCTTGGACTGAAACATGCTATTTTGTAACAAAAAGCTGGAAGCACTAAGGTTGTTATTTGCAACAGCTAAAAGGTGAGGACCAAAATAAGTATTATATTTGCTCACATTCTCCAGACCATTATAACAGTAGCAGTCTTAGTCATTCCATCACTATTTTTCTTCCTTAAGTATGGGTGAAGAGGTCAGTAAATTTAACAGCACTCTCATCTTTGAAAAAACACAATTTACTGTGATAAGAATAAATGCTATGTCATCAACATGCAGTATCTTATTAAGTACATATTTGTAGCAGATTTGTGAAAGGTATTGATTGGGTACATCTGGCCAATTCCACGTTTCTAAAATCCCAGCACATTTAATTTACAAAATAATATTTCAGGCCAAAGAAGGTGACCTTCACTGAGCAAGCAGCGTTTTTTAAACTATTTAAGTGTGCATCTATAATTTAAGAAATCTGCAGAGAAATTTTTTTTGGTTTTGGGGTTTTGTTTGTTGTTGTTTTTTTTTTTGTTTTTTTTTTTTTTTTTAACCTTGGCAATACAGAGCATGATTCAAGAAAGAAAAAAACATTTTTGTTAGTGAAATAACTGTTATCCACTGCTATTGTTTAATAAATGCATACTGCCTTTCTCAATGGGCCTCCAGTCTAGATTAAGCATCCACATTTGATGTAGTAAGCTAAGGTAAACAGTGGGGAGGGACCGGAATGAAGGGCAGATTGCACTGTTACAATGCAGTGAAAGCTCCTATGTGAAACAAATATTGGTATAGGCTAAATTTACAAAGACTGCAAGATATAAAGCTGAAGGGAGAAGGCGAGCAGTAAAATCATGTATAAAACATTAACTTACAACCCCCAAACTCCCAAACAGCAGCAACAGCAATTGGTTTGGCAATCCTAGGCGAGTAAAGAAAGGAACGCCACGGATCACTAGGCTAAGTCAAGGACAGGGACTGACGGCACGCTGGAAGCGGGACAGCCCGCAGGAGAGCCTTCGGCCCATCGTGCCACAGGCACCTCCTCTACTGTCAAGCAGCTCATTCAGAGGAAGGGGGGACATGACCGCTTTCAGGAGGCCAGCAATTTGCATTTTCCCCCCTTGTTATGTACGCGTACAGACTTTCAGAGCGTCAGAAACCTGCAGAAGCTCATGCTTCAACCACGAGGCTGTTTTGCAGTGGCCCACACCAACCTTCACAAACGCCCGCGGGGACTGAGGGCAGGCCCTTCTCCGCAACAGAGCGCAGACCGCTCCGGAGCGAGCGGCATCGGGACCTTCCGCTGTGGAAAGTCCATAGCAAACCACGTAGACGCTGGGACGGCTCCCTGCAATCAGATATGATACAGGCCTACACCTTAATGACAGTGTCAGAACTGAAATGCCGCCAACATGGGGGGGGCAGTAGGGAGGCCACCCAGTTGAAAGGAGTATAACCTCTGCTTATAGAAATCTGGTTAAAAACCAT
The DNA here is from genome assembly GCA_000699545.1 of Podiceps cristatus. NCBI lineage: Eukaryota > Metazoa > Chordata > Aves > Podicipediformes > Podicipedidae > Podiceps > Podiceps cristatus. Next base: position 6,441 of record KL263865.1, read on the forward strand.
AGCTTTACTGGTTTTCCACTGATTACAAATAAGCATGTTTCTTAACAGTATCAAGTGTTGAGAACGCCAGCCAAGTACCTAGATAGCTACACACTTCCCGCAAAGACTGGAAGTATGGACTAAGGAATCCCTAGTAGCTGCCTGCAGCAGAAACAGTGGCAAATCTGTGCTAGTCAGTATCCCAGCCATAAAAATGATTCCTTTAGGAGTATCTTGTCAGGACAACAGTATCAGTATGCAGTAAGGAAGATTGTTTTAAGCAAATAATCAGTAAGGACAACATGACAGTAGAGGCTGCCACAAGAAACTAAGTTCTTCAGGCACTTTTGAATTGCATGAAGAATTAAGAATTATAACAGTACAAGCCAGGACTTCGCAGGATACAGGAAAAATGAACATTTCATTTCATAGCCATCTGTCTACATGCTGAGATGTATCCTCAAGAGAAAATGTCCTGCTTGTTGGCCAAAGACACTAACTGCTGCAAATGAAAGTATGCCCAAGAAAAACCCATCTTAAGTATCAAGTGTACCTTGTGCATACAGCGTTAGTGTGCTTCAAAACAAGAAAAAGAAATTGTTTGTGACATTTGGACCAGCACCAGATGCAAAGAGCAGCAGAATATCAGCACAGCAGCAGGCAGCAAATGCATTCAGCTGCAATGATTTCTTCAGCAGTATGCAGAAGAAGAAAGTGAAACTTCAGCCAAATTACAAGGACACAATCATCAGGACAACGCTACTACCAAGGACAAGTTTACAACTAAGAAAGGAATAAAGGCTGACAATGCAGGTACTATAAAACCACCACATACTCCTGATTTCAGTTAAAACATGCAAATTCAAAAACCTCAAGGACCCTAAACCTGAAACAAAAAATTCAAACAAGTTAGGTGAGAAAAAAAAACCCAAAAAACCAAAAAAAATCAACACACACACACCCACACACACCAAACCCCCAAACTACAACAAACCCTGAACCAAACCAGTGCTAAGAGCCAACAATGTAACTGTGACATCCCGGCAGCTTAGAGGACTGCCAAGGTTTAAAAAGACACAGAGTGAGCAACACCTACCTCAGGAAGAACTGATTGCACTCAAAGAAAAAACAAAACCTGGAAAACAAAGGCAAAATTGCCGAAATTAGACCCTTAAACACCAGACCAGTAGTTGTAAAGACACCAAAACAATGTCTGCATCAGGTCCAAGCAACTTAAACAAGTGATCCTGTTAGTAATAATTATAGACAGCATCACTAGACTGAATAGAGTAACTCAGTCTCTGCAAGTGTACCGACTTTTTTGAAAATTGTATTTGTGCACAGTGTATCAACCAGATGCTCTCCCTTTAAGGGAGCTTTGCCCACAAGTGATGACACTTTCATGTCCCTAATGCAAAGATAACATTAAGAAAGCTGTAGCCACAACCTTCAAATGCCTGACAAATACTTAGGAAAGGGAAATTAAAATTGGCTGCAGTAGTACCTACAGGACACTTGCTGACTTCTGCAAGCCTTAGTCCAATCCCCTAAAGGAAAAGACATTACTTCAGCTGTTCAGAAACTATCAGAATTTGTAAACTACTCCATACTAACTGAAATTGCAACATTACATCCCACTTACATGTCACAAGAAAAGAAGTAGGATGTTCCCAGTTGGCTCCGTAACCCCAGCAGCTCTGCAACAGAAGCAACCACGAACTAGAAACAATCTCGAATGAATTACAGAAGATACAAGGAAATTTCAAAAACATTACATAAACGTGTGACATGCCAGTTCCCATAAAGAGAACTGAAAAGATCCAAACACAAAGCTACACCAAAAAAGTGTGCCTCTGCTCACCGCCCTGGAAAGCCAGCCACTTGAGGAGCAAAGTGCCAGAATGGAGACATCCCCACCAACCAAGTGTTGTAATACACAAAGTGAAGGTAGTTCAGTCCCATATGGGTCATTAGAAACTGATCTCCAACATTATTTTGGAAAGAAACATGTTTTTATAGAAAATGCATATTGGGCAGACATGATTAAAAGCAGCAGAAATGTGATTTTAAAAAGTCAGCTAGACTAGACCCTTTGAATTACACAACAGACCCTCTACCTTGTAAGATTACTATTTGGATTTCAGAAGTCTGACCAGAACCACCACCCCTCCCTTGCTTCCCCTCCTCCCCAACTTTCTCCCCTGGTCCTAAGCCATACTCAATTCGTATCTGACAAACTTCAACAATTAAAAAAAAAAAAAAAAAGTGTTCTGTATTCATCAGCTCATAACTATTGAAAGTACAACAAAGTAAGCGTTATGCCACGGATATATACAGGGTACTACATAGAAACCCGAACAAACCAGTGTTCAGGAAATAATTGAGAAAAGGGCTATGTATAAGCAGACAAAGAACTCAAGTCTGAATTTGCCCTGCCTGGGTGCACTCCTTTCAAGCTTTCTGAGCACTGAAGTGCTGCCTCCTTCTATTGTTTGTGAAGACTTGCATACAAAACACACTTTGGGAGGAAGGAAACGGGTGGTACGATGTTCGACAAAGGAGTAAAAAGCGGCTGTGTGAGAAAGGAGCTAATATAAGCAACAGGAAGAGGTTAACAAGGAGGGAGAACTGTGCACCTAAAGAACAACAAAGGGGGAAAGGCATGTATGTGCTGGGAAGAGGAGAAGCAGCTAAGTACACCCTTTCTCATTCAAAGCTCTTAAAACATGAATGATTTGTTGAATCATACTCAAGAGCAGTAAGTACATACGCCTTGTGAACATGAATTTTGGTCAAATCTTTGCTAGGAACTTTTCACAAATACAACAACTGACTTTCCAAATGAAGTTCATATGGACTGAGACATAGCATGCAAAATTTCAGGAAGCTCTGGGATTTTGCCAACATTATTATTTGAACATAAGACAAAACAAAACACAAAATTCTTTAGAGACTTTTATATACAGCCTTAGTCACAGAGGGACTTCATCAGTTTTGAGGTCTGTTCAGCTTAACAGTTGCACCACGCTAGTATCTCTACTCACAACGTACGGACTCAAAGGCATTACACAGAGCCCAGGGACAGTCCAGTTCTTTAGCTTAGGAAGTCACAGAAAACAGGCGCCAGCTTTCCTTAGAGGTTACATTTCACAGACCTTAAAGTTTTCTTGTTCTCTTTTAACTCTGCCAAGAAGGTGCAGACCTTGAGAAAAAAGTACAGTATTGAAACCCAGGTAAAATTCTTCAGCCAAGGTCACAGCTAACGTTACACAGAGTGAAAGATTCACTTATTTCAGAGGTTATCCAAGCTGTCCAGAACGTGTGTCTCATCAGCAAAGGGGAAGGAACATGTAGGGCAAGGCTCCAGGATAACAAAACAAACAAGATTGTAAGAGTAATCAGAAAAAAAAAAAAATAATCCCCATCCTCTAACCCAAACCAAAATCAGTGGAGTAAACAAAGATTTAAAAACTAGTATTTTTTGGAGGATGGAAATGAAAACCAAAATGGACAGAAGTCAACCTGAATTAAGACCTTTCCAATGACACAAAAAGCAAAAAGATCCTTCAACTGAATAAATACCTCAAAACCAAGGTGAGTCATCAGGGGCACTGTATGGCCAGGGAAGAACAGAGCTCAGGAATAATCTCACATAACAAAGTGAGACCTTCTTCTTCAATAGGCAAAATGTCATTAAACACAGAGGCTAATGAAAATGGTAATAATATCTTGCCCAGCCTTCTGAGGTATCAGGGACTGAGTAACAAGACTTGATGAAACTATCAAGTAAAGAACTATGCCAGCTGATGTAAGAGAGAAGTGGGGGGAACAAACAACCCACCAGCCTGACCTAATGAATATACGAAGTTCAAGAACAAGTCTCAAAAAAGAAAGTTGCTATAGATCCTGGGCTAAACACAGAAAGGAATAAAATGCAAGGTAGAGGTGATAGAAAGCAAAATAGGAGGTGGGAATAAGCTGTGCCTAAACTGTGCTGCAAGAATATCAGTGTGGAGAGGGACTGCAGTTCTTGACCATCAGGTTGGGACCAAATATAGTAATTAATCATCATCATAACACAAACATGATTGGCTGAGAATACAGTGTTGGAAGGCATTGACAACAGATAGGTCAGAATATTCCATAAGGACTTGATAACAGGATAATCACAGTGACAGAAATAGGATAAAATTCAGAACAAAATGCAGACTGAACTTCAGTTTAAGCAGTAGTTTTAGATCTACATTAGCAAAATTCAAACTTCACTAGATGTAGACGGCTATAAAAGTTTCCACTCCCCTACCTGTCCTACTGACCTTTCATTTATTCTGACAAGACAGCCAGGGAGAACGTACGGCCTCAGTAGGATGTGGGTGCAAGAGAAGAGAAAGGAAGAAAGCTATTCAGCTTAAAGGATGTTTAATGCAAGAATGGCGTACACACGTAAAGCGGCACATGGTGGCTCATTACCTCTTGACTACCGGGGCTATGGATCAGCCTTCCAGTTAAGAAACACAGGAACAAAGGCTGTCACTTCTCAAGAGCAAAACGTGTATCAAAGGGGTTGCGTGAGAGTTCCCTGAACTGCCAAATCAGAACAACCCTCCCGGTTCTGCACTGATGCCTCAGCCTGGAAAGCTGCTTCCTATCAGTGCGATTCCCTGTGTTTTACTTGGACTCTGACCATGGGCACCAAGGAAGCAAAGCCACCCTGGGTCACAAGCACTACCTTCTGTTAGAGAAAGCCACAGTTCACATGATCTTACTTGTTAACACAAAACTCAATTGAAACTAGTTTAAAAGCCCCTCGTATTTCGTATTTCTCTACTGATGAGAAAAGCCTCATAAAAGATTCAGCACACCACCTAGGCAATTTATCTCTGCCACAGCTACTGACCCTGAGGCAAGTGGCAATCTTTTTCTGGGACTCTATCAGAAGATGACAACTGCACATCAAAATCATTTGGCGATGACTGAGAAGGCATTTTTAAACCTTACTACTCTGGTGGAAGTTTCAGTGCAAAAAAGATTTACAAACTGAACCCCTCAAATGCCATTAAATAACACCATACTGGCTTCTTTTCCAGTGGAGACAACCTAGCTAAAAAAAGTAGATGCTACATTGGTATACAGTGGTTTATACAGACACACACAGTTTCATTGCCAGCAAGCGCAACAGTGCTGCAAAGAAAGTGATCCTACTTCCAGAGGTGAGACTATATAGGACAAAACTACCCATTTAAGGATCCATGGAAAAAAAATAACCACAAAACAAATTGTCCGAACCTGCAAGAGAAGACTAAGCATGTCAAGCCGTGAGAGAGTGTCACCAAAGAAAAGGCTGAGGTAGACGAGTCTACACTTAAGGAGAAGCCAGCACGTCTCATTAATGCAAACTGGGTGTTGGCACAGAGCAGCGAGACCCATTTCTCCACTGAGAGGATGCAGCCATATATGTTGAGTGTCACTGTATAAATTTAATCCCAGGAAAACCAAATGAGACTGTTTAGATTTCACAGTTGATGGCTGCTAGTAGCTGAATACCTTCAAGGTTTACAGCTTCCTGTTTCGTTCCCACGATACAAGTATGGCAATTGATGAACTTGAAGAATAGCTAATATTCTGGGTACCTGGGGCGTAGCTACACACTCCTAAACAGTCACCACCTATATGCAAGACAGAGCTTTAAAGATCTTTTTATTCTAGTAAAAACTACAATTTTCATTTATCTCATTTTTAGTGGAAAAGAGAAACTAATTGATTCCATCTTACATCAGTAATAAACCTTCTTTCACCCCCAGCCTTCTCTCAAAGCATGCCACTTATAGACACAAGACCGTAAAACTTAAAGGACAACCTAGGGACAGGCGACCAAATTACACTAATGATCTCAGGTGGTGGCCTTCTCCTGAGGGGGTCCATTTTCAGAGTAATTTTAACAATGTTCTTATTTTCAATAGATCTGTGTTATTTAATGAATGTTAGACAGGCTGTTGCTGCTATATAAGCTTTGTTCACAAAAGTTTTTTTGGTGTTTCATCACATACAAAGTAATATATAAGGTATTAATACTTGCAATTATCCCGTTACTTGTATTCCACAGACTTGATTTTCTCTTAGCTATTGTACAATCCATTCGAGCCACGAAGTCTGGAACTTTATTACATTTCCTACTAGTTTTAAGGTAAATAGCTTGTCTTGTTTTAAAGCAGCAATACTGTTCCCCACTTTAGGTGGACCAAGTATTTTAGTCCCAGATTTAAAAAACAAGCATGCTTCTTCAGATGACCAAGGTTAATCCATTAAAGCAGTATCTTCAATGCCTCAGCTTTTAAGACTTACTGCTGACTCCAATGTGAAAAGTATTGCATAAAGAAGCAGGCTCCACCTGAACAAGTTTCAGTAAAACAAAAAAGTCATAGAAGAGTACAGAAAATTAACATTTTTGCAGACAAAACCAAAATTTCCTTAGATTTCAGTGTTCAGTGCGATTTTTGTCAATGCAACACCAAATCCCAGCAACCGGTAGCTACTTGTCCACATCTTGCTGCATCCACACAATACGTACAACATTCATATTACAGGTACTAGAACAACTATCAGATCTGTTTCATAAGAAAAGGCAGGGCCTTTACTTCCACTGAATCAGTTGTTAAGTGTTTTTTATCTCCCAGACCACAATGAATTAAGCTATGTGTATGGGACGAAGAGTGTTGATGATGTCTCTACAGAATGTGTTCTAAAAATGTTAATTACAGAAGGGAGGCATAAACAGGATAGAGAATGTTGCCTAATTCAGTACCATATCAAGCATATTGAAAAAAAAAACGTGCAAGCGTGCAAACAGTTCAAACACCTCACAAGTCGGTAAGAGAAATTATTTCCCTAACAACATACCTTTAGTATTACCAAAGGACAAACTTGCAGGTAAGATACATAAAAATGTACATTCTTTCTACCAACGTCAGAGCCATCAGTAGTTCTCCAGCTTGTGAAAACGTACCCAACAAGTATTAGCCACAGATTCACAGAGATTAGTTCCACCCACACGCTCCCCATACAAACCTAATAGTCTCCATAATTTCTTTCCTTACAGTGCTAGAGATCCCAGCGATTAAAAGAGAATGTTTATGAGACCTATATATTAAATGTTTTTTAACTTGCTTATGATTGTTATTTTAATTGTGGAACATTTCTGTTGTTGTGTTAGCAGGAATTAAATCTATGCAGAGCATTTCGTTGCTTCTCCTTGCAATGAACTAATTTTAGATTTGGAAACAACACCTGTCAAGCATTTTAAAGCTATATGGGATACAGCTGATAATGGCTTTAGCAGTGACAGTTTAACCCAGTCTTCTGCATACTACTGAAAATGATGCATCTAAAATCTAACATCTGGAAAAAAAATAAGCTACAGATTTGACATTGAATTAGCATCAACTTTTATTACCGGTGATGCTATCGGGTGGTCTTAGTCACTTGAAAGACCTTCTTCAGTACAAACTCAAATGGATCACTTTCCACACTTCTCTCTACTCAGATGTTACAACATGTATTCCTTACTTTTACACCATACAGAATGTAAAATCCACACAGTCCTTCCTTTAAAATTGTTTACATTCTATATATACCTAAGACCACATCTACACTCCTTTGTTGGCATCTCGAATGTTTCTGCTGGGGACACACAACATATCAGTCATTCTCATTCAGCAGTACACACGCGCCCCAAATGTTTCGAAAATTATCAGCAGCACAACTGTGTATTAAGAAAAACTCCACACCAATGGTTTGCCCACATCGCTTGGCAATGTCCCTTTAATATTAATACACAGAGAAGTAAAATTTTTTCATAAATTTGTTCAAGTATGTGGAACATGTAAAATGCATAAGAATCAATATGGACTTCATTAATGTTATATTTATTTATTTTCCAGCTTCATACAAACTGGATGTAGAAGCATAAACATAGTACATTTCTACCATTTTCAACAAAAATATAACCAATATGTACAATTATTGTATTAAAAATACAAAAGGGATACAGACTCCACCAATGTCTTTCTAAAAGACATACAGGTACAAGTAGTATCAAAAGTATGAGGAAATCACCAGTTAATTGTACATTCTGCACTTGACATCACAGAGCGAACTGAGATTAGCAGTCCTATGGTCTACAATTACTTAATGCTTATATAACATTTGTGCAACTTGTGATAGAGCTAGGATTTCGTATTTCTATATGCACATGAGGTCCATAGCCTTGAGAATAAAACTGGCAAATAATGCATATTACATGTAAAATTACAAATGCATAATTGACAATGTGATATATAAGCAAATAGACAAAAGCTATGATTACAGGAGAGAGAATTAAATAAAGCACTGACATTTGTTTGATACAGTGAAAAAACACTGCAATTTGATCTTTAAAAGTTGAAGCTATTTACGTTTATCTACTGATCAATATGATCAGCTGAGTTCAATGGAAAAAAAAAAAAAAAATCCAAGACCAGCAGTTCCTCACATTTGAGTACTACTCGGATTGGCAGCCTTCACTTCTCCGGAGTCTGTGCAAAACCAACACAAAAATAGAGGGGAGGGTCATTTCAGTCATTATAGGGTTAATAGCAGCTGTGAGCAGGTGGTTGCTACACATTGGCCTTCTCTACACATGCAGTGTTCCATGAAGCCATTAACAGTTGTGACTATTCCTGCATTGCAAAGGCTGGCAAATCTAAACGTGTTAATTTTCATTACTTAAAGGCTCGTTTATCCCCTAATGCCAAAGTCAATAGATGGAGGTTATTAGATCAGTGTTAACAGCTGACACGAGCTGGGACATCCCAACTTGCCTTCACTGCAATGTTATCCAGTTAATTTTTCTTTTAATATAACTACTATATAGCAAAAAA
>KL263866.1:0-16835 GCA_000699545.1 Podiceps cristatus
GCCCGCCGCGCCCCGCTCCGCCCAGGAGGCGGCGGCGCACTCCTCCTCCTCCTCCTTCCTCTTCTGCTCCTCCTCCTCCTCCTCCGGCCTGGCAGGAAGAGATTGAGGGGTAGAGAAGGAAGGAACCGCGTTGTTCCCCAAGTCTGCGTTATTCACCTCCCCTGCTTTCTTTTCTGAAGAGCTCTTGCCGCGGTGTCTTCCCTCCCGCAGCTCTTCTCCACAGAGAGAAGCCTTCTCTACCAGCCTCCCAGCTAGGGGTGTATCTACCTCTAAGGAAGGCTGAGGAGATCCCAAACAGCTATGTGGAGGCTCTTGAGAAGGATGGCAGGCTCTGGGAGGCAATGAGAGCAAGCACGCAGCTTGACTATTTTCATCAGATTCTGTCGTGCAACATTGCTCCTCCACTGAGCCCTTTTCCTGCTGCTGCCCTTCCCTGGGAGACTCTTTGCTGCTGCTACAGTTCAGTTCCTCCCAGCTGGAGGAGTAACTTGACTTTGACAGCTTGCACCAAGAGTCCTCTGAAGTAGTGGTTTGGCTCCTGGTTTGACATCTGCTGAAAACATTGTTTTCATCATTGACTTCTAATGGTTCAATCTCTTCATCAAGGGAAATCTTCACCACATCAGAATGAATGTGTCTATGCTTTGTTTGGCCACTGCGTCTCTCCAAGCTACTTCCCGCTGTTGGTGAATTAAACATTTTGGCAGTGCTTTTCCTCTGGTTCACTATTTCTTCAGTGTCTACGGTTTTGGTTTCTGTTTTTAAGGTTGTGATGCAAGCTCCCACTTGGGTTTCTCCTGGTGTGGCTTTATGAATCCTGCAAGTGTTTTCAAACACTTCACACACTGACAGATGATGCTGAGAATGCATGGCAAGGATTTTCTCAAAGTTGGCTTCCCCTTCCAGGATAGGTTTTTCCACTGTGCCTTTGTAACTGTCTGGAACGTAAGACTTGGTGTCGGAATTAGGGAAGCTTTCCACTTGCAGGTGCTTCTTAATGGATGCAATCAGAGACATGATCTCGTTGGCAAGTGTTCCTTTCTCTTTTTCTTCTGTAAACGAAGTGCTGTACGAATGCAGTTTTCCCATGGCTTCTCTACATAGTTGACCAACCTCACGGAGTTTCTCACTCTCCCCATAGAGCCATCGATGCACAGTTGTGAGGCAGAAAGCAGCTTTGATAAAACTATGGAGCTCCTGCTTGCTGGTGACAGGACTGTTAGCATTCTTGGTGAGGAGACCGATCTCAAAGGATTCTTTGGCTTCAGACAAGTAGAACCTTCTCCTTTCTGGGGGACAGTCCTTGGAGTGACTATAGGACAGCAAACACACCCCACGGATGTTCTGGGAAGGGATGAAAGAGGAATCAATGAATTAATTAAAAACCTGGACCCCTGTCAGAGAGAAATAAAGGGAGAAAAAACATGTTTCTTTCCTTTATACAATTTGAAGTAAACGGCAGCTCTAACTGCCTGCTGCTGTGTTCCCTGGAGGAAATAATCTTTCTCTTTTTTTACTTTGAAAAATAGATTAGTTATAGGAGAAGCAGCACTCCCAGATGGGTTTGAAATCCCATCCTCACTCTGGGGACAGATACTGCTTTCTGCCCATCTTAGCTTCTGATTGGAGTTCAGAGTAACATATAGCATCACATCCGTAACACAGACACAAGACCCTGTATCATGCAATGATTGAAAGGGGCATTAGAGCCAAATTAAATAGCCTGGACTCCCCTCTTACACAACGAACATTTCAGAAAGAGAATGAACGCTTACCACGGCCGTGAGCACAAACAGCGGGGTGTACTGGCTGTAGACTGCTGCTAGTTTGCAGGCCTCAGCAGCTGATAATAAATGATGACTGAACTCTCGGAGAAGGCTCTGGTGAAATGAAAAAAGCAAGAGGGCAACTGTCATCTGAAAGGCTCTTTTTTCAAAGAGGTAGGTCTACCTGGTAAGAAGCCCTGCTAGACAGAAGCAAGGCAGCTTGGGATTTGTTTGTTGTCTGCTGTAAGTTCCCTGAGACCTTTGAGTCTTGATAGAGCAGGACATCATATCTCAAACAACAACAGCCAGGTCTGTTTCTGCAGGAGCCTTTTTGTTCAGGTTTACCATAGATGTGTCACTTTTTGACCCTATAAATATTCTACACATTACACAGACACACACACACATATTCTGTAAATACCCTCAATGTTTTCTTTTTCCTGAAGTGAGGCATTCTTCCAACTAGGTGCTAATGAACATTTTCAATGAGAGCAATGGAACTTTCTTCAGCCCTCTCGGCACAGGAGAGGAACCGAAGGAAGAACAAAGTGTGGCTGAATTTGGGACACCACCATACAGTCCATCTGAAGAATCTACACACACAAATACCAAGCCAAGTCTTACCAGGTCAATCTCAGCATTGGTTTTAAAACGTATATAATCCTTCTCATTCATGGAAGCAAAGATGTCTGCCATAATACCCAAGGAAGTAGCAATTCCCTGAAAGAGAATTGGAAAATTATAATAGTGTTTTTCCCCTTGTATTTTCAATTTTACTGCTCACAGTAAAGTAGGTTCTGTGTAGAACATACATACCAAAAAAACCCCCCAGACAAACAAACAAGATCCAAAGAGAAGCACTGCTGAGAAATTCAGAGACATCATCTTGGTAGGGTTTTATTATTTCAAGGTGCAGAAAGTTGCAGCCTGGCAAACACGTATGAGTTTCCATGAGTGGCAGCTATCCTGATTGATCACCACTAGCTCTAGCTTTCATCGTAAACAGCACTGCATTTTCCTTGGCATTGCATTTTCCCAAGGTGCTGTTTGTGACAATGAAAGTGAAGTCTCGTGATGTCACAAAAAGCTGCATTAAGCCCTTGGCTAATGATACCTGAAAAAAAGACTCAATATCTGTTTTACCACTGTTTTTCAGAAAAGATCATAGAAAGGCCAAAATGATGTTTAAGAACTGGCCGAGTGATCCCAATCTTTCTAAAAAATCCAGGGTGAAGATGCCTAGACAGATGACAGAAATAACAAATGCTCATCAAGCATAGCCTAAGAAAACAAGCATCTTTTCTAACACACTTCCCTAGCTTATTCACCATTTAAAAAACCAAATAAACAGAGAGTTAGACAAAAGTCAAGAGTCCTTGGTGTTGATAATTTAATCTTCAATTTATAATTTTTTTTTTTTGATGATTTGTAATCGGTTCTACAGAACCAATTAAAAAATAAGACATGAACATGTAAGATATAGAACTATGAACTTGCTAACTGTCTGTCTCTCTGGAAGATTTGATTCATACGTGCTACCTGAGGGCCCACCCAGCTAAATAGTTAAGAAAGCCAGGAAGTACCTGTATGCTTTCTGCAAAATTCACATCTTTGCTCCCACAGAAATGTTCTGAGATTGAGGTCAAGCTTGAGGTCTGGTTTTGTGGTATATCCTGTGCTGGGGTAAAATCACAAAACTTCTTAAAGCGTCACCCTAGGACTTGCGAGACTTGGGTTCACATTCCTGTTTAGCTACGGACACACGGTGTGACGGTTGCTTCATCTACAGTGGGAAGATTAGCGCGGCCGAGCCTCACAAAGGTGTTAAAGACAGATGCGGTAGCTGTTGCAAGGTGTTCGGATCCTGCAGTGCCAGGGAACATCCGTCACCCACAACAGACACGGTAGTGCAGCTTGTGAACACTCCAGCAAATAGACATGCTTCGTTACTAGGAAAAAAATGTAGCCTTAGACCTAATAAATAAATAAAATCTATGGCTGCATTCTGGGATTAGTCTGTCCTTGTCAGAGGCACCTGTGACATCCTAGGTGACGGTTCACTTCAGATGATTCTGCTTAATGAAAACTATTACTTTCATTCCCCCGCAGGTAAAAAGGTGTCCGTAAGTCTGTGTATGCATGCGGAAACAATGCGCACTACCGACTTCAGCTAGAGCATTTGTCCTGCACGTTAACCTTGTCTGAGGTGCATAATTGAAACTTTATTGCTAAAAGACTTCTCTGAAGTAAACAAAAGCTAATCTGGGATGATTATGAGGTTGGCAAGGATAACCAGAGTGAAAAGGAAATCCTACCTTTTTATCCGGTTGAGGCAGTTTGAAATACCCCACAAGTGAAGCCCAAATCAACTCTGCTGCCTCATACCACATCCCTGAAATAAATCAGAAAAATAGTCACTAAGCAGATTACTGCCACAGAGGGCTTTCAATAGGTTATTTTACACTTCCCCGAGTGAGGAGCCCTCCAAGCAGTACAAAACCATACCATGGCATTTTTTGCTTTGGTGACACTGAACATTCATTAGTTTCTTTTAGCTTTTGGCTGTGCATAAACACGCAGTTTTACCCTCATAAAAGACCTCAGCTCAAGAGCCACGGAAGATGAAAGGTCACGCCAAAAGCATAAAATTAAGGCTGTTGGCCTCAAGGACCAAGCCCTGAATACAGAAGTCCATCACGCTGAAAACAAGGGATTTTCTTGTATGGAGAGGGGAAATTGCTGGGGTGTTATTAAGGAATATAAGTAGACAACTATAGGAGCACGTAGCTTGAGTGACAGTGCTAAGTGACTGCATGCCTTTGGGAACAGTGAATTTGGGAAAAGCGTTAGCAAACAGGGAGCAGCACAGGAAAGAGGGAACAACATTTCAGGCCGCTCCTCATCTTCTGCTAAGATTAATAAAAACCCGCTGATTTCTAGACCGCGTTTGCTTGGTACGCGGCTCTAGGTCCTTGCTGCCAACAGACGTGCGCACAACTCCTCTTCTGCGGCTGTGTTAGGGGCATCAGACAGATGGTCTACACAAGCTAAAAGGCCGACATATAACAAATGCACCACTTTAAGGCTTGGCTGCAAATCAAAAAATAGGGGAAAACCTTGACCAGAGGTTTATAGGAAAAAGCCTTACCGAGCTTTTGCAGAATCTGTCCTCTGATTTGTAAGCAGACTGACTGAACAAGAATCCTGTCGCTTTCCTTAGCGTATCGCCAGGTACCTGCAGAAAGAGTCGAAAAACTCAGCAGAGAATGAAAAATGCTACTGTCATTTTAAGCCTCTGAGGGCAACCTAAATCCCTGTTGATTCTCTCCATTTTCCCCATTGAATTCAGCTGATTTGAGTCAGGACTTGCAACCAGATAGACGACAAAGTGACAGTGCTTTAAGGAGTACAACCACCAAAGGAGCATGTAGCTTGAGTGACAGCTGTATAAAGTATAAAAACAACATAAAAAGTGAAAGGTACCTCTCTTCTGTGAAGTAACAAAAAGTCATTGTACAGGAGCATTGTACATAGTTAGACTAAAAATCAGTCAAAAGGATTAGTATGGGGTATCTTTGTTGTCATCAGTACACACAGCAGAGTAAAATACATTTAACTGTTGGCAAAGCATGTTTTCAGATATCAGGATCTCATGAAGATTAAAACAAAAGTTTTCAGCTTAACACAGTATGATTAGACACACAAACGAAGTCTTTCGTTATCAAATCTAGATTGCATTTCAGAATCTAACATGAAATAAAATCACTAAGCTTTCCTAAGCATTGTGAACGTTTCACTGCAGTGCTCAGCGTGAAGATTCTGTTCAACGCCACGCCTTCCGTGTTAAAGAAAGAAGTATTATCATTGAATATTATAAAAATAATCTTAAAAGAGAAGCATAATCCCAAGAGAGATGAAACACGGTGTATGCGTAGCCACTGCTACTTTAACAGTGACAGCTGCTATTTTGTTGAAAGCCCTCTTGCATGAGGGCCCTTCTTGCATGAGAATCTCAGTTCCACATGAAAAACAAATCAACAAAAACAAGAACAAGCTGCTTAAATCTTCCAAGTGTCATGGTTTTAGAGAAGCCTGAATGTATTGACTAAATAAACCCTGAAGGTTAAGAAAATGGGTAACAGATACAAACCCCTAAAAGATATTGCCTCAAAAACATAGCTAAATAATAATGATGGATGTTTGTCAAAACTAGTGAATTCTTACCGTCAGAAACACTACACATCCCTCCAGGTCTGAAACAAACCACACAACCAGCAGTATAGCCATTTGACAAACAGGGATTAAAAAAAAAAAAAAACCAACCAAAAAAAGGAATTTCAACAAACATTATCACGCATTAAGGAATGTTCCCATTTTTATAGTTTTGCAGGATTATCCAGCCATAGAAGAAAGTGCTGTAAGATCCAGGACTCACTCTCCTTTTTCTTTAACCCCAGAAGATTGCACAGCAGCCTGCTACAGGCCTAGAAGAAAGTCTTCATTCAGTTCATAGGATCACTGTGAATTTGGAGGATAAGCATTACTCTAACAATCTGGATTTTTTTGGTGGGGAGGGAATTGTCTTTATTTTCTATATCAGTCAATTGCCTGAAATTGGTCTACATTTTTAAATTTTCAGGGCAGGGAAATTAGTAGGAAGGCTGTCAACCCAGAATATTGTTCCACCTAAGTGAAGACACACAAGGATGAATTATGGAAGTTCCAAAACAAAGCTGCAGCTTCCACATTTTAGCAAGGAATGGTGAAGAAAAGAGAAATGTGATGTAAGGAGTCATTACTGAAGTCAGATCGGCTGTATTCAAAGCTTGCGTGACTGTTAAAATCAGTACCAAAAAATCCCACCGACACAGAGACTATGACACTGGAAAAGAGAGATATATATATATATATATGTATATATATAGTCGTGAACTAAAAAAGTGTTTGATTTGTATTTTGAAATCTTATCCTGTGATCTGTAGCTGGATAACTGTTGTAATGCAAACAAAACTTCAATTTTTAAGATTTTAGTCCATTCTCATTAATAAGGCTGCTTAGGATATATTCAGCTTTTAAAAGTTTACCTGATTAAAAAAAAAAAGATAGAAAATGAATATAAAGATGTATCCTGTGGCGCCAAGTGAACAAAAATACTCATCAGTGAAAGCCCTTGCAAATTGTACTTCTCTTCCCTGCACTGTCATTGTGTCCACACTTGGACTATTAAGTACGCGCTGCAGATGCCACCTCATGCTCAGGAATTACCTGTACAAAAATATTGCAAAAACTGCTGATGAGGCAACTGTTCCAAGCTAGACACTTAGATCAGGAAGTCTCATTGAGAAGCTGCATGATATTTAACCTCAGACATCTCTCTACCACCCGCACACAGGGTTGTTGCTGTCAATAGTCATAAATGCACAGGCACTCCACTTTCTGTAACACGCGGTTGCGCCATATGAAATGATGTATACTCCTGCTTTACTTAACACGCTATACGTTCCTGGAAGAGTGCTTAATCTTAGAAAGCGAGAAAGGCTTCCTCGAGTCAGGCTCTGGTATCCCTGTTGAGTTTCTCCGCACGCTCTCTACGTTCTATAGCGCGGCTTCCGTAAACTCAGCACAAGGAGCAAACGACCGATACTTCTCCTTTACGGGAGAGGCTGAGGCTGCGCGTTGGCTTCAGAGTAAATCCAGCTGCTACTACGAGCCCGGCGATGTAGGCAGATGGCTCCAGGCATTCATTTCTTGCTCCCGTTCGTCGGGCTGCTGCAGGAGTCAGAGCAGAGGAGGTGGCAACAAGATTGGGGCAGGCACGGAGCTGCTGGCCACCCCACCGCTTGGGGATCCCTGCTCTTACTTCTCTCGCAGAAGAAAGTAGCCGAGCCCGCTTGCCTCAGCAGCGGAGCTGCCTGGTTCTGTCCCAAGGAAACACAATTTTTCTAAACGGAAACCCATTTTGGTCTCACTGGGGGGTTCGCCATGAGGGGAAGCTCAGCAGATGCACCTCAAAGCTGCCTGACTTGACGTCCCACCACAGAAAGCGTAGCCGCCGGCCATGCTGCCTCCCTGTTCCCCTCTACCCAGCTTTTAAGAAGCAGTGAAGCACAGAACATATAGCCAAAACTCCAGCATGGAAAGGATGCAGCGTGCAACGCAAGGTGGGGATCCTGCACTTCGGCCACCTGTCATATGGCTCAGAGGTTTTGTTGCATGGCTGAGCCATCCGTGGCCGGCTTGATGGGCTGCAGGAGATGCTTCAAGGTCTAATTTGATCAGCTTTAATCATGTCAAACCTTGTTTTTTGTCTCAATTGCCCAGCTGAAGTCAAGAAGGCTGCTCCAGTCAGTGAAGCAGTGTGTTGCCTGAACTAGCCCCAGACACCGTGGCAGTGGGAGCATTACAAGTCCACAACCACAAATAAAAATGACTATACGGGGAACTTATAGTTCTCTCTCCTGCAAATAAAATATTCCTTATTTGTGTTTTTCAGAGCAGGTTTGTCTGGCTTTGTTTTCTTCTCCCCAGTGGGACAGTGGGAAGATACATTAAAAATCCTTCGGGTGTTGCCCACGTTTTAGGAATGATGGACTTTTAATTTTTTCAAAAAAATCAGTTTATCCTCGAGGGGTTGTGAGCTGCATTGTTTGCATAGTCAAGTGGTCCCACTCAAAAAAAAATAGCAGCTGGGACAGTGCAGAGAAAATGCCGGGATTCTAATTTACTTTTTAAAGGCCCTTGGTCAGAAGTATAGCAATTCAGATATCCCTGTTTGAAAGCAGCAGGGAAGATTTGTTAAGGAACAAAAGCTCCAATTAGTATTTTCCACACCCTTTCACAATTTTCTCTCCCGCTTTTGGCTCTGAAACCCTTTATACCAGCCCCTTTGTGCTAGTGAGAGGAGCTGGGAGGGCTCGAGGGGGCTGGGAGTGGGCTGTGTGCTTGAAAAGATGGCACCGGGGCCGTGAGCATGTCATCGCCAGAAAGGGACAAAGTATCTTCTTCAAAGTCAAGTAGTTCCTAATGGGGCCTGAGCTGAGAAGATGGAGGGGTGGCTGCCCGGGAGCCGTTACCTGCGTTGACGGAGAGGCGGGCCTGGCGGATGACCACCTGAGGGCCGATGGGTGTGCGGGGCTGCAGC
Source organism: Podiceps cristatus (assembly GCA_000699545.1). Lineage (NCBI taxonomy): Eukaryota > Metazoa > Chordata > Aves > Podicipediformes > Podicipedidae > Podiceps > Podiceps cristatus. The sequence continues at coordinate 8,908 of KL263866.1, forward strand.
TTGTGCAGACCCTTGGCAATCTGAAGAAGTTTGCTGGAGGCATCAATCCAATATAGGAACCGGTCAATCAGGAACACAACAGCAGCCGCCGTTACACAGTCCTTGACCACGATGGAGGCTTTCAAATAAACCTGAAAAAAACACCGGCGCCACGGGGCAGCCTTGGAGAAACCTCGCAAAGGCTCAGCTAATGTTTACCGAAAATATTCAGCCTTAGTAACCCTCTGCCTAATGGTGCTGCCTATGTGCCGTTTTAAAACAGTTTGAATATCCTGAATTATTTGCCGCTAGGCAGCTACACGGCTTTATAGAAGTGAAGTATTGAACATTACAAGAAGCAAATATTCACTGGCAATTAAAAAGCTGTCTCAAAATTTCAACTTACCTTATTATCTTTATGTTCCTAAGCATTTATACAAAGGAGAAAGTCTTTGTGGCAGTAATCGGATAGGATTTACTATAACCTGTAATTATGACTATTTCTGGTCACATTTTCATTTTTAAGATGGGAAGATTCCAGCTGTTCATTTTGTTTGAACTGTAAATACTGTTCTTGATTATTTTTTTTTTGTCTAATTGTTTAGTATTTGGAGTCACATAATTTGACGGTCTGTTAATGAATTTAAATCATACCCAACAGATTAACAGCAGTAATAAGAAGTAGTTTAAAAGGAGGACATGAGTCTGGAAAGACTGGAAATGGTCACTATAGCCATTGTCCCAGACGGAGCTCAAGCCATTCATACAGAGGTAGGGAATCACCACTCTGTCTTGCATATAAAGCAAACTGAGGCACGCACAGCTCAGAGAGACCCTTTTCAAACCATTTCTGAAAAAATAGTCAGGCCTCTTTGAATATGCATGAACATGTAAATGTCTACAGAGCCTGCTATCACTGCTGTTGATTAGCTGGTGCTCCCACTACCTTCAGTGGGAGAACTACGTTTCAGCGCCAGCTTTCCTTTTCCTCTTTTCCCTTAGAAGTCCTCTAGGAAATGAGAAACTCTCGGGGGACATACGGCTCTCCATGGGGCCAAGCCCTAAATATAAACAACCGGCAACAACGCAGCATTAAGACTGGAGGACCAAACACTCCTTTGTTTACCATAAACAAACAAACAGGCCAGGAGTCTAATGTCTTTTCCTTGCAGGTCATCTTGAATAATTTCTAAGTCTGTATGAACTCTTCTGGATTCCCACAGCGGTTGAGCCACCACACCGACATGAGGAATCAGCCAGAGCTCCTGAGACAGCACGCCGTTAAGGGGACAAGAGGCCAGCGAGACAGCCATGAGGAGGCACAGAGCCTCATCGCAGTTGCAGAAGTCCACATGGACCTGGGGACATCTACCGAAAAACTGACCTTTTCCCATGGTGGGCAGGGGTCAACACTCCTGCCGGTAGAGCAAGGAGGCGCTCCACATGCTTGCCACATCCAGGTGCCTCACTTTTTACAGGTTTGTCGTGCAGGATGGGGAAGACGGCATCCGATCATTGTTTCACTGGAACACCTGCCTAGTGCAACCATGTTTAGCTGGGCACGACAAATGACTAGTAACACTGCCTTGAGCCCTCCCCTTTGTATCCCGTGTCAAAACCTCTCTGTAGCACAGAAGACAGGATGAACATAAAGAAAACAAAGCGATGCCTCTAGACTCAACTCTTAATTAGATTCTTAAAAAATTGCTGCAAAGTATGAAGAAGGGAGTGGAGGGGAGAAGCACACGTCTTCTGAAATACAGCGACTGGCTATAAGGAAGGACCCGTCTCTTCAGCCACAGAACCTCGTGGGTGCCAAGTGCAGCCCTGTCCTCTCTGATCTTCACGGTCTCCAGCCGTTCATCAGCCTCACGCTGCCTACAGAGCCCGGCCTTCTGCTGTCCAGCTTTGCTCAAACGCCTGGGAGCTGTCAAAGGTCGAGTTCCGCTTTGTGGTGTGGTAAATCATAAGAGGGGGAAAAAACCCCAAACCAAACCAAAGAAACGAAACACAACATAAAACACCTTAAATCATACGAAGCCTCCTCAGAAAAAGGAGGAGCTTCTCATCTCATTCATGTCAGCGAGTAACCCTACTAATGACAGAGTAAAAGCAACACAGGGGAGGATCAGGCCCCACAGCACCATCAGAGGATGAGAGACTGCCAAGAAAACTTTGTCCAAATCCACACTAAAACACTTGAGTTTGGCAGCTATCTTCCATTTTTAGCATCAGTCTCCTTCCTTTGCCTTCCTCGTTTAGACGGACAGGCAGAGCCAGAGAGACACCAGTGTCCACTAATTGCTTTAGACACCGCTAAGGCTTCTCGGGCAAACTCCTCGGGCTCCTCTCCAGCCTAAATTCTGCCCTCTTTGCTTTTAGCTCAGAGCCCCACAATCTGACAAGACGATTCTTGCTTTTTAGCAGCATAACCACCGTCTGATCTGGGGGAGGAATCGTAGCAGCCCGACTAAATGACATTTAGTTGTTTCACAAGCCCGGAGCCCTCCGCAGTGCAGGAGAAAGCCCACGTCAAACGGTTTGGAGAAGAGCCTGCAGTATACGGCAGGAAGGCCGGCTTGTAGCATTGATCTCTTGCAAGTATTTGCTAGCTTGTTTGCACTTCAGTGAGGTGGATTTGTGCAAATTTCCCTTTTTTTTTTTCTTCTTTTTCCTGAGCCCAAGTTGGATTTTCTAAGAGGCTGGCACTTGAAAAGGATTCCTGGAGCTGGGCACGCACAACTCCGCTTGTGCTGGTCAACAATCAAGGAATCCCCCTCTCTAAGCACCTGTAAACTGACACTGCAAACCAGCCATTCGAAATGCTCATGAACAGGCCATATATTTAAGCACAGAGCATCGCCTAATCTATTTTTTTTCCTCCCCTTCTTCCTTTAATAGATTGGAGCACAAAAGCCTGAGAGAGGGTGACCTACCAAACAAAAGGGCCTTTGAGTTCCTAGGAAAAGTAGACTTGGAGGAGGATGGAAGGAATCCAAGTGGCCCTATTATTTCCACTTGCACTAATTAGACATTTTTCTGTCAGCTATTGAGCACTGCTGAGAGGCCAAACTCACTGAATTCATTTCTAAAGTGTTTACAGAAGTTTGCATCTGTTTGTGTCTCTTCAGGAGGAAAATAAGCACTTCAATAGCATTGTGGAAAATCTAAACGAAGCATCCTATTCTGAAGGGCTTGGCAGTCTTGCAGCTGCATAACTTAACTCTCTGCTCAATGCTGAAACCTCTTGTGTCCCTCTCCAAAACCAAATGGACGCAAAATGTAGAAAAGTCAAGCCAGGGAGAGAAACTCGGCTATTTTTTTTAAAAAAGGCAGGCTGCATGCTGTGTGGCACACAGAAACACGGTTCGATGTCAATCTTTGCAATTACGTCCCCCTGTTCCGAGCGGGACACCGAGAAATTAATACCCGTTCCTTTCATTCACTGCCAACTCGTGTGGTTGTAAAATTCCTCAGCACCTACAGATAGTGCCCCGCCGTGCTGGGCACACACACAAAACACGCACAAAGACACTCCCCTCCCCACTCTTCAAGGAAACGCGCGGCTCCCGGTCACCCAGCCCAGACCCAGGGAAACTCTATTGACTTCAAAGATGTCACAGCCTACCCCAACACAATCAGAAACTCGGTGCCGCTCGCCGCACACGGACACTTTGTTCTGCGTAGCGGGCTAGCGCCGTAAACAGATCTACTCACTTTCTTTATCACTTTAAAGCCTATGTAGATGCATCGAGAGAGAGAGAGAGGGGGAGAGAGAGAGAGAGGTACGTGCGCACTTTGTTTTAACATCTGTGTCCATGATGTGAAATGCATATGTCTAATTGAGTTTATGACACAAAGGAAACCTCGCGGCTGGGAAGTGGAATCAGGTGGTGACCGAATTAAATTTGCACGAGATTTCTATACATGGACCATTGGGGAAAATGCAAAACAGCCTTTAGTGAAGGGTTTTTCCTTAATGGCGATGAGTGGGAGGGTGTGCTGTTTGCATGGTTTCCTGCATTAGTGGGTTAGCTCCTCCTCACGCCGGGGCTGAAGTTTGGGTCCCAGCTTTGGGTTCAAAGCCACGACGCCTCCTTTGCACGGACAATGGGGGCCGCTCCCAAGAGAGGGGAGAAGCTTAGAACCGGGGCCATCTGGCACTAGAACTGGCAAGAAAGCGTCAAAGGGAAATTATTGGTGCATAGTAAATGAGGATGAGGAGGAGGGGAAGAAAATAGGGGAAAATCTTTATGTGGCAGCTGATGGAAGAGGAATTACAAGCCCAAATAAATGAAATATTGATTTAATCCACTCTCTCTGCCCTCTTTATAAAGCAGGATCCCACAGGCAACCCCCGCCCCACCCAGCCTGCAGGCTCCGGCGGGTCCCCTTTGGAAAATGCCTCTGCAAGCAGTCAGGTTAGAAACCAGGGGCGGGAATCATTTTATTTTCAGAGTATCCCTGCAGTTTTGCAGACACTCTGGATTCCTGTGTTTGGTTACATCCTTTCACCTCAGACTATTTCAGTCTTTGTTTCATCTGTAACTGCGGCTGAGGTTGAAAATCTTAGAAAAAACCCCAAGAGCAGGCAAGGAAGATATTCTAATTCTGCGCACAGGGCGGGCATTTCAACAGTACATACTTCCAGGTGCTTTAGTTCTCTCCCAAGAGCTGGTCCTAGTTAGCACTTCACTGAACCCTAACAAATTGCCCAGTTTTCTTTCCCTCTGCGTTCGTCCCCTGTCAGATTAAACACAGAGCCACAACAGCAACAGATCCGGCTGAAGTCTCACCCTTTTACCCCACGCACTGTTTGCAAAGCCCGTCTTTCCAAGAGACCAAAGCTGCTGTCACCGCACGGGACTTCTCTATCAATCTCTGCCTTTCAGCTGGCAATCAGAGCCCACTCGACTACTAACAATGAATTAAGCCTCCTACCACCTCTGTGATGGGCAGAAGAAAGCAGGTCCGCGATGTGCAGATGGATACGCTTGAAACACAGGACAGTCAAGTCAGATAGTAAATAGCTGCAGACGGAGGAATAAGAAGCTTCTGGACACTTTCCTCTCTGCTCAGAGCAGCAGAGAACCCCGTTGAACAGCTTGAGCTTCCGATGCTGTTAATTAGCTCAAGTTATTCATCCTGAAGGCAATAGAGTCGGGTGTTTATTCAATGAGAGCAGCATTAGGTCCATTAGTAGCAGCTCCAAACACCACAGAATAGGTCAGATTTTTACAACCGACCGCATCTTGCTTCACAAACTGAGAAAGTACTAGAGCGAGAATAACTCCCGCTTCTAGCAACAGCCCATCTTTTTCTGCAATTTAACTTGCCACTGACTTAATTTTATTAAATTTATTAAATTATTTATTAGAGGAGATGAAAGGCGTGCAGCTACCTGTGGGGGCAAGTGGAAGAACCATCTGCGTAGTGATTCAGAACAAGAGGAAATAGCCTTGAGCTGCACCAGGGGAGGTTTAGGGTGGGTGTCAGGGAACGTTTCTTCCCCCAAAGGGCTGCCAGGCCCTGGCACAGGCTGCCCGGGGCAGCGGGGGGGTCCCCGTCCCTGGGGGGGTTTAAAAGACGTGTAGACGTGGCGCTGAGGGACCTGGGTGAGCAGTGGCCTTGGCGGTGACACGTTAACGGTTGGACTTGATGATCTTAAAGGTCTCTTCCAACCTAAACGATTCTATGATTCTATGAACTCAAGAGGTCTCAGGAGGGAGGAAAGCAGCAGATGGCTCAGGCTGCTCAACAGCAGCATTTTGGGGCAAGGACAGAAGCACAACCCTTCCAAGTGCTGAGGAAGCTCCTCAAGTGGGAGTCTCCATGGGGCTTGTACCCCTGACAAGGCAGCAGGGATTCGGGGGAACCGCGGCCGTCTGCAGGAGTGACCCATTTGTACTTCTTACCAAGGACAGGTGCGTCAATAATTCTGTGGCCCTGATTTGTCCTGCTGTGCTCGAGAGCTAGACTATTTATAAACTATTATGGTGATTCTCTGTGGTACATTAAAATACTGTGTTGATGGGGATATTTTAATACTTAAACATAGCTACGTGCCGGTCAGAGAACCCCCAGAGAGGGTGGCATCCAGACCATTAAAAATCCAAGACTGTCTTGCCTAAATCTGGGTTCTCAAAACAGAAATCCTTTTGAGAAGTAGTTTAATTTGGAAGGAAACCACATCATAGCCATCTCAGTAATACAACACCTAAAGTCCTTTCCAGAGAGGAAATACGCCACAAAGCTGCATTGGCGAAGAGGAAAGTCCACCCATGAGCAAAGTGAACTGGCATCCCTACAGCTACCCAGGATCAGACTTCCTATTTTTTTTTTTTTTTTATTTGCTGATCCACATAAGTTCTGCTGTAGTTCTCCCACGAAGGCAACGGACGACGGAGCGCCCTGCAGCGTTACGCGCTGGCGGCATCAGGGCGGCCACCCTGCACAGCTCAAGCTCTCCCGCTTTCATCCTGCCGCTTGGCCAGGGCATCGGGAGGGACAAATGAGATGATAGCTGCCATCCTCCTGCGCTGACAGGATCACCTCTGATACTTCTCGTTTACAAAGCGCCAGGGATCAGGCAGCGTAAGGCAGGCTGGGATGCCACCGATACCCTCCGGTGCTGAATTCAGCCCGCAGCCACAGCTCTCCCTCACGTCACTCTCCGTTTCACTGGGATCACCCAAGAAGAGCTCTCATGAGGCAGGTAGCAGAAGGTCAGCCTGAACAACTAAGGTCCCAGGGCTACGATTTAGAGCTTTAATTCTCCTGTTACTGCACCAACAGGTAGAAGGAGGAGAAAACTCAATCCTCAGCCCCCTCTTTAGTTCTTTTTCAAAGGCTCCCAGCTCTCAAGTGCCACGCACACCCCTGAGGGTAGTCAGGGCAGGTCCCTCAGAATAGTTTCCCTAATGATAATCCACCAGCACGTAATTAGCCAAGGCCCAGGCGAGGCCTGCGGGGACTTATTTTCTAGGGTTTTTTTTCAATATTTCAACATGAGATTCTGCGCGAGCAGGGCCAGGATCCACGTTCCCCTATGGATGGCAGGGAGCGCAGGGTCGGCCGGCGCACTCCCCGCAGCGGGTGCAGAGGTCCCTGCGGCGGCCCTGTTCTTGGGGACCTCCGGTAGCACAGCCCCCAACAGCCCCCCTCGGGTGAGGGGTCCCTGGGCCCCCCTGCACGCAGCTGGAGGAGACCTGACAGACCCCCCCCGGATTGAAATAGTCCATTTAAACATTAACGCCAAATGATTTTGCTCAGTGTCTTCGCACAGGCAAGGCTTTGGATGATGAAAGCTTTGAAGCTGGGGCTTTCCTTTTGTATCTGCACCGTACCTACCCCCGCAGATCCTGGTCCACGGCTGAATGCCTGAGCCTAGGTGCAGGAACTATTGATAGGTACGACAAAACCAAAGTGAAGTCCCGCATCATTACGATGGGTTCAAAAACGGGCTCCAATCGTGGAAAAAATAATTAAAGTATTAATGTTGCATGAATAATCCCCCAGGAGAAGGACTTGTGTGCATAGAGTTGTCCTTCAATGAAAGTGGCAACAGGATTTGTGGGCTCAAAGCCGACGTGTACATGGGCATGTTGCCCTCTATTGGCTGGTCACCGAGCGTAAGGGTATTTCCATCCCTTCAGATATGGGAGATCTGCAGGAAAATCAACGCCCGGCAGCTTCTGCTCCGGAACTGCAGCCCCAGGCCTAACCCCACAGCCGTGCGTTATTTAGCGAGAAAAAGTGATCCTTCCCTATTTGTATTTGACAGCAAGGATGACATTACAATTCTGATTTTGCTTTGATGTGAAAAAAAGGCAAAAATCCCAGTTTTTACTTGGGATACATACGTTGGTTATTGCCCTTCAAGCCTCAAGTGCAGGTGCCCGCCAAAGGGGCGTTCGGGCTGAGGCGGGGGGTGCGGGACGGGCCCGGTT
>KL263867.1:0-13988 GCA_000699545.1 Podiceps cristatus
CAGGGGCAGGACCTTGCATTTGTCATTGTTGTACCTCATGAGGGTCACCTGGGCCCAGCTCTCGAGTCTGTTTAGGTCCCTTTGGATGACATCCCATCCCTCAGGTGTGTCCACCACCCCACTCAGCTTGGTGTTGTCTGCAAACTTGCTGAGGGTGCACTCAGTCTTAGTGTCTTTGTCATTGATAAAGATGTTAGAGAGTACTGATCCCATTACAGACCCCTGAGAGACACCACTCATCACTGATCTCCGTCTGGACATTGAGCCATCAACACGCAACCACACATCTAGTGTGGTTATGTCTATCTGTGGGCTGCAGGAGGACTCCAGGGGACTGGCTTAAGCTGGTCTTCTTTGGAAAGGCAAATGCCATCTTTCACTGGCTGGAAATGCTATGAATTGAACCATTGGAAAATGCATAGGGATCTATATCTGTAGGCATTTTTTTATGGTGGTTTTCACTAGAACCTGCTTCTTCCAGTATGATATGTTCTTAATATGTATCAAAACGTAGAAGATAATTTTGTGTTTATTGTGAGAATTTTAGGCATATTGCTGGAGAAACAGAAAGTAAAATTTGAATTATTATTGTTAACCCACCACGAGCTGTGTTTGGGTTTTTCAAATGTGAATAGTTAAGTTTTAGCAGATTTACACCAAATAAAGCAAATTATGTAATTAGTGATTTGGTTTTGTCACTAGACAGTCATAATTCAGATGATGACATTTTGTTAGTCCGTTAACATTTCTCTCTAAATGTTCATATTCCATTGAAATTAACCAAGTAGTTTTATGGCCATGTGTATTGCCAAATTCCTACTTCCCAATGAGTCCAGAATTTACTTACTCAATCAAAGCACTGCAGACCTTTACGGTATATCTGTGCCGCCATTGTGCAAGCATTGTATAATTTAGATTTTAAAAATACTTCATTATAATTTTGAAACTTTAAATCCTGTAAAATAGTTCTAAAGACAAAACCAGGTAAGTGTATTGTTTGCAATAAGGGATACAGTTTTTTCTTTTAACTGTATAATACGCAATTGTGAAGGGTGAAATTCTATCTTTGGGTGCTGATGAGCAATTTATATTGCAGACAAGATCTATGTTATCGTTGTCAGGGACAAAAAGGCAAGCTGGGCTCTGAACACTGGAAGAGGAAAAAGCTGACACTTAAATACTAAATAAAAACTGTCTTTCTGATCGATCGACACATTTCTATAGCATGAATATTTTCCATCTGTGAACATTTTTTATCTGCATACTTGGGAGGCTGAACAGTTAGTTACTTTGAAGAGTAAAATTTTAAAAACAGATGATAATGTCTTGGTTTTGTCTGTGTTCTTTTAAATAGGAACAGATGTCTCAGGTGTTAGATGCGATGTTTGAAAAGCTGGTTGAAGGAGGGGAGCATGTCATTGATCAAGGGGATGATGGTGACAACTTCTATGTCATTGACAGGTGAATCGCTGTGTCTTATTATAGCACAAACTATTATGCAAAAGTCCTCTGATAAAAAAATATTTCTCAACATACTTGTATTTAATTGTTACATATGTTTGCATGGGAGAAAGAAAAAACACATGTGAGCCAGTACAGCTTGCTGTCAGCTACGGAGAGAAGTTCTTGAAAGGAGGCAGGTTCTTCAGATGGAAACATGTCCCTGTCCTCTTTATGTATTGTTAGATACCAAAGGCTGTTTTTGTTGGTTGGGGGTTTTTGGTTTGTTTGTTTGCGGTTGGTTTGTTGGTTGGTTTGTTTGTTTTGGTGGTTTTGTTTTGGGGTTTTGTTTGTTCGGATTTGGTTTTGGGTTTTGGTGGTTTTTTTGGTTTTTTGGGGTTTTTTTTTATATGGAAAGCAATCTAACACAGAACACAATGAGAAGTTTTACGGCTCACTGTTTGAAATCTTAACTGTATATGAATTCTATCTGTAGACTTCATCATTTACATGAATATTATTAGAGCTCGAGTAGCTAAGTCACTACTCTTTGTATGCAGATCTGTACTGGAAAAAGCAGATAACTAAGTAAAATCCTAGATAGTGGTTACTGTTGAGACCAGTGAGTTAGGAAGAGAGTTTACCTTGGCATCCTTCACTAGTCTGTTGGTACAGGCTCCAGCCAGGCTGTTCTAAAACACTTTTTATTATTTTCTGCCTTTAGTTTGAGGCTAACGCAGTGATTTCTGCAAGTGTTCGAAAGGAATACTATATTAGAACTCTAAAAGAAATGCAAATGGTTTTAGTCAGCGTAGATCAGACCATCGTAGAAGTGTGTCAAGATTTTGCCCTGAAGAGTCTGTTTTTCAACTTTGTGAGGTTACGGTTTGTCATCTCATACCCAAAAAGCTGCAGACTTCACAGTACTCTGTCAGGCTTGCAGTCAGGTGCAGCGAATCACCTGTAAGTCCCTTATCAGCTAAATCATTGTACAGATTTTTGCATTATGTTCACATGATTTATCAACATGTACTGTACAAATATTCAGCACTAAACAAAATGATGGCTCAGCATCAGTCGGGATGGCTGTGTCATGTTTTACAAGAGACCAGATTTTTTTGCTTTCCCAAAATGAAAGATATTAATTTAATGATGGGGAGAAAAAATTCATATTATATTAGACAAATAAATGTTCTCTTTATTTCATAATCTCATGTTGCTTTTCGTATACTTTAATTCTTTTTCCTGCATCTCCTCTAATTATTACATTATAAATTAATACTTTAAAATATTTTAAATAACTTGTATTATTTCTTTCAATGATAGTATCATAGTGATCTTTGCAAAGATTTGCTATGTTTGTATTTAGTTGGTATAAAACAAAATTAAGAAATGCATACTAAGTTTCATCTTCATTTTTAATACATTTCTGGTGATCAATTGATCACTGTAAATCCAGTCTATCTTTGAACTGAGTTAATGTAAAAACTAATAACCCTGTCCTTCCATTTGAAAAGGAACTACTTTTATTATTTATGGAAGTGATTGAGATGTCTGTGCAAGGTGTTTAATATCATTTAAACAAGAGAATGTATATTTCAGATGCTTGTATCTTTGGAATTCGTGGTCTAAAATAATATAGTCAGAGGTTGCTTAGCAGAGAACAGCACTAGATTCTACTCACTGTATTTATATATTTTATTAACAGAGGTACATATGATATTTATGTAAAATGTGATGGTGTTGGGAGGTGTATTGGAACCTACGATAACCGAGGAAGTTTTGGTGAGTTGGCCTTAATGTACAATACACCCAGAGCAGCTACAATTATAGCTACCTCTCCTGGTGCCATCTGGGGTTTGGTAAGTGAAATACTTGTTTTAATATATTATTAATTTATTTAAAATACTGTATAGAAATTGCACTGATTATGATATATCAGCATGAAAAATAAAAATCACAAAGTTTAATTTTAAAAGTTCTGAGAACTCCCGACACCGTACTGTCTTTTTCCAGGTCTGCAGGAGCAAACCTGAGGCTTAACAAAACACTTGTGTTTAAAAAAAAAAATAAATAAATTTGCTTTATTTTAATGATATTTTCCCAAATTGCAGACCACTTGACAATTACTTAGACATGTATATAAAACATTTTTTCCACATTTTGATCAGAAATGCTTTTGGTTCCAGAGTAAAATTCAAATATGAGGTTATTTACCAGTGCTTGTTATACTGCCCTGATCTTTGACAACAGTAATAGAATTTACCAAAAGAACAAAACTGGGATAGCCATCTTCTTTAAGATGTACATAGCAATCTAATGACTGATCCTAAGATAACATTTTCCCATTGAAGTGAAACACATGGATTTTCCACCATCTTAATCCATACAACTTTTGGGATCTTGGCAGAGGTTAGGTCACTATAACGCCTTTAAATTGGATCGGGTTGATTTGGCCAGCAAATGCCACCTGTAGCAGCGAAGGCGTGCAAAGCATTTCACCTCTGCCTGTCACCAGGACACAGTTGTACGAAGTTAAGAGAAGAAAACAGCATACGTGTAGTTTTTCCATCTGTCTGCTTCTCTCAGATTGCCAGATACTAAGGAATGTCCAGTTGGCTGTTTAGGGCATCAATGAGCCGTCTTATGCTGGAATAGCAGAAAGTGGACTTTGACCTCAAACACCCAGACCCATGTATTTTGATTTTCTTTGTATAATAATATAAAAACCTCCTTGAGTATGTATCAGTATGTGTAAGACCTCAGGATAGTGAATAAACTTTGTAAATTAAATATTTAAATATCGAGGATTTCTTTACTATCTTAAATTACCCACTCAGCATTCATTGCGTAGCTGAAGGGCAGAGAAGCTTTTCACAACGTGAATCAGATCAGGAGCTTAATTTTAGGAGCTCTTGATTGACCTCTAGAGGAATTTTTCTCAACTGACTGCATGGGGAGACTAGTCAGATGGTTTGACGGCTACATTGAGTGACTACAGTTGGGAAATTTGAACATATTCAGCCATTTCTAAAGCATTTTCTACCACTGTTTTCTGTTAATAAACTCTCTTTTTCTCTCTGTGTTTACAGGACAGGGTAACATTCCGAAGAATCATTGTAAAAAATAACGCCAAAAAGAGAAGAATGTATGAAAATTTTATTGAGTCATTGCCATTCCTTAAATCTTTAGAAGTAAGATTTCTATTGCATTATTTTAATTGTTGTATCAGAGGTACCTGATAAGATTCTGCTTTTGCAGAGTTTAAATTTGGAATTACATTTTTCTCAGTAATATTTTGGAGAAAGACCATATTTTGATATTTCTAAATTTTCAAGATAAAGAACTATTGTTAATACTGTATTTAAAACAAACAAACAAGCAAAGAGAAACCACAACTGTTTTTTTACCTTTACCTTAATTTTCTTAAGCCTAATTTAACTAGATATTAGCTAATAAAATTAAACGACGGCTTAGGGAATTTCAAAATATTTTCATTTAACAGCTATATCTTTACATGCATGCTTTTCTGAAAATAATTTTTTTAAGAATTGGAAAATACAGACTACTTAGAAAAATGGAAGCTCTGTCAAAAAATCTACCTGTAAAGACCATGAGTCACCCTCTGGAACGTTATTCAGCAATTCTTTTTTTTAATGATTATCAAACCAGGAAAACAAAGATACACTATTCTGTGCAAAGATTCATGAAAAAAAAACAAAAGGGCTTTCTAAATATAATATTGTAATATTAACCAAATATTTATTACATTTTCTTTTATGAAATGAAGGTATCTGAGCGTTTAAAAGTGGTTGATGTGATTGGCACCAAAGTGTACAAAGATGGAGAACAAATCATTGCTCAGGTATGGTTTCTTTCTTGTTTTAGTTTTTCTTTTCCAATAGGTAAAAATTATCATGTTATCTATAGGCAATATATACTTTTTAAACTATGGTTTTTGTTGTTAAACAAAATCAAATGATTTTGCATCTGAGATAATTATTTTGCTTCAGAAGCTAGTTTTCACTTATGGTACTTTGAAAAACATTCCTCTTGTTGTGACTAAAGGAGTTAATATTTTTAGTATACTTAAAAGTTCAAACTATATAAAAGAATGATGGCTTGCAATAAGGAGCACTGCAGACTTACCTTGGTTTTGTTGTTAAAATATGATAATATTTTGAAGAATGCAGAAATAAACTCCTCAGGGTAGGCCACTGAGATTGTCTTGTCCCAAAATAATTATTGGATATCAGATAGCCCTTAGAGGCTTTTTATAATGGAAACTCTGTAAGGGGAATAATTTGGAAGGAATACAGTGGTGGAGAAACAGGAGGAAGGATCCTAAAGTCTACCATAACATTGTTTTCCCCTTCTTTTTGTATAAGGCACAGTCAGCTATGTTTTTTCTTGAAAAGGCCTTGCTGTCAGTTCTGTATAGATGCTTTGATTATTATATGCCTTGAGTATGGTTTTCACATTAAAAGTGATTTTTTTTTGAAACACATATCAAAAAGATGAGCTTCAAGGCACTGGCTGCAAATATTTTAATGCTACCATGAAACTAAAATGGAAATTTCATATTTCTTTTACTCACTTTATTTTTGTCTTTTACAGGGGGACTTGGCTGATTCTTTCTTCATTGTGGAATCTGGAGAAGTAAGGATTATAATGACAAGGAAGGTAAACATCCCTAAAACACTTTTTTTTTTTTTTTTTTTTTTTAATATCCTGATGTATTCTAAGTGTTAAACAGTAATGCTACCATTGTTACTAACTTTGTTTATACAATCCTGAGTTGACCCAATCTCTCTCTCATTCTCCCTCTTCCTTTCTCTTTTACCTGGTATTTCAGGGCAAACAAGATGTAGAAGAGAATGGAGCAGTTGAAATAGCTCGATGCTCAAGGGGACAATATTTTGGAGAACTTGCTCTTGTAACTAACAAACCACGAGCTGCTTCTGCATTTGCTCTTGGCACTGTCAAATGTTTAGGTATTGTTCAATAATATTTTATATCTAATATAAAATGATACATAATCTGTCTGGCTGTCTTTATGGTGAACTTTTGTCTTTCTCCAGAATATAAGATTTAATTACATTTACCCAGATAAGACTGTTTAAGTACATCATCTATTGCTGTGCATTCTTAATTACATTATTTATGTGCAAAAATTATTTGCAATTGAACTGGTATTAAACACAAATTCTAGAATGTTTTTCTGATCACATGGAAGTCAAAATTGTTACAGGACAGTACACAGAGTATTGCTGCAAACCATTTATAGCTGTCAGATAAATGTCTAATACTCTGCAGAAAGGTAAAGTATGTATTTTCTCAGTACACTGACTCTTCCTCAGGAAATAACTGGTAAAAATCCTGTCCCGTTATGTCACCATGACTTAAGCTTTAACAAATTCTTTGTCTTCTCCAGCTGTTAATCATTCCATCACACTGTAGCCTCAGGCACAGGAAAAGCAAAGACTATAGGAGTTGTGCTTGTAGACAACCCTTTGCATATATTGCTTTTCATGGTCTGATGTTTAGCCCCTAAATGTTTGTATCTAATTATAGGAAACCTGTAAGCTGCAAAGACAGATTTGGTATTCTTGAGTGACAGTTTGATTACCAAGACAGTAACCAAAAAGTGTCTCACTTACTTATAAAGGTATTATATTTTAAATCTTAATCTCCAAACACACAGAGGTGATCAAGCAATAAAGATCAAAGATGATAGAGAGGCAAGAGTGAGAGGCAGTCATGAGGAAGAGTGTCGTTACCCAGTATGGGTGAGCTGCTAAAATCTCTGGCACATCACAAATAGCAGAGACCTTGAGCTTTTCTCAGGAGCCAAGGGATTACAGGCCACCAGGTTGGAAGCTGGTTGAAGTATGAAGTGGCCCTCCCTGGCCTATTGGCTAGAGCTGTAGAGGGTAACATTATGTGAGCAGGTAAAGGAAATATTCTAGTCGGCTATGCATGACATTGCATGTTAATTATTGTCTCCAACTTTTCATATGTTTGCTGGGAAATAAGTATCTATTATGATTTCCACTGTGGGTAGAAGCAAGTAAAAATTACAGGGGAATAGTTAGACCCCAAGTTAGACAAGTTAGACCCCAAATACAGCCAACATCATCAACAAAGGATGTGGGGTTTTTTGAAATCTCAGGGGTCTTAAAACTGTATTCTGTGGATGAATACAGGCCCCTCCAGACTTCTTCAGCAGCTCTTGAGTGACATAAATCTTAATATGAAAATTTTTTCAAAATCAGGAATGCGGCAAACTCTAAGTTTATTTGTGAAGTTTCAAGACACCAGTGTCTTGGTTGATCTTGCTTTTGCTATGGTAAGGGGTTCTCTTCTGTGCAAACAAAGTATGTGCCTCAGTAGTATCTGTCCTGTTATCATTTAAAATTTTACATTGGAATGTTATAAACACGAAGACAAACATGTTATATTCTTTCTCTTTCTTTCCCCTTTTGTCTTAGTTATGGATGTGCAGGCATTTGAAAGGCTTTTGGGACCTTGTATGGAAATTCTGAAAAGGAACATTGCAAACTATGAAGAGCAGCTAGTTGCTTTGTTTGGAACAAACATGGACATTGCTGATCCCAGTGCATGAACTAAACATTGGAGCAACGAGATCTGTTATGAGAATATAGCACAGGAGTGGTTAGTCCACTGAGAAATTGTCTCTCTTCCTATAGATGCCAAGCATTTTCTGTGATTTTAAGAGTGGGTTTGGGGCTATTTTTTGGACTTACTTCAGTGGAAATACTAGTAAATAAAATAGGAATTTAACAAATTGTGGGCTTGATTTTTGAAAGTGCTTAGCATTGATGGTTCCATCTGGTATTAAGATGACCCACAGTAGCACAGCACCTTTGAAAATCAAGTCCTTTAACACAGCATTTCCTTAAAGAGTAGATTTCAAAAAACCCACATGCGATGAACTTGTTAAACCAGCTTCTGTTCTTCATAAAGGTTAAAACTTTTCTGGAAAGACTGTTAGTTTGAATGTGATATGTTGAAAGTATTAGTGCACACAAAGTGTTTATATGTATTAATACAGAAGATATAAAGTAGATATTAATTTCTGACTATTACAGTTGTCATGATTTTATGTTGCATTTATCACAGATGTAGTGAATCACAAGACTAATCGTAAGATAAAGCATGACAATGCATTTTGTGTAACGCTCATGACCCAAATCTGATTTTTAACATTTTGTAATTTGTTTTAAAGTCCTCTTTGGTTAATATGTCATGTTTCCGCACGACATTGTAATATCTTATGCAATTTAGAGGACTTGTACATTTTTGCAATAAACTGCATTTTTTATTAGTTACATGTATTCTGTACAGTCAAGTGAGAACAGCTGACAACCTTAATGCTTTAAAAGCAAAGGCGTAGGTCATTGTCACATTCTACCTAATCATACATAACCTGTATTGTTTACCATCTCTCTTGTTTTATATTTATGCATTTTGTCTTCTCTATCTATGCTTGTTCTCTAGTTATTTTTTTTTAGATCTCACCTTTTTTAGCTGTTAAATCTTTTACCTATTTCAAATTAAGTGATCTCTGTATATCTCTCTTCTTGCAGTCTAGTCTTGGCTATCAAAAGACCAGATGCAATTACTGAAGTGATTGATAGCGAAAGCCATGCTAAACTAAGCTTGTCCCTGAAAAATCCTTATCAGGAAGTACAAAAATATTTTTATTTTGAAAGATCAATACTTCAAAAGCTTTGTGCAAGTCTGGAAAGTATGAAATTGTTAAAGCTAACATGTCCTGCTTTCAAAAACCTGTAGGTCATCATAAAATAATACCTTTTTGGCCATAATAGCACAGGATATTTCTGAGGAGAGAGAGTATCATCTTAATTAGGAGCACAGGGCTCATTGCTTACAAGCTGATCTGTGACTGGAAATTTCAGGCACAGTCCAAATTTAATACTGCTTACTGACTTATCTGTTGACGTACATGGAAAGCTAGTGCACGTCATGGCCACTGGCAGTAGTTCTGCCAAACCAATGCTACAAGACTGGTAGGAAGGCTGCTTGTGCCCGGATTCGAACACCTGAATTATAAAATCTTTCCTTCTTAGATAATGACTTTTCTAATGCCATATATTTGTGTATGTTGATGTAATTATTATTCTATAGTTAGTGATATGTTCTGACAATTTATATAATCATACCTGTATATGAAATTATGATTATATAATATGATAACAATGTATAATTTATATCATACAGTATGGTATAAATTATAAGTCAGACTCCTAACAAAATACAATCTGAGCGCAATTTACAAATGTAATTTTTTTTTTACCTAGAAACCTGATGTGAATAATTGCACATATGATAACTTACCTTTGTACTTTTGAGTTACGGAAAAAAGAGAAGCCTGTTATACTAGAAGGAAATATCAGGTAACCAAAACCTACACTCTTGTCATTCTGTATGCTTAATCTCTAAAAGCTACCTATATTTTGCACTAGCTTGATGTGATTAAGAAAAATGCTAGAAACTACTTGTATGGCAGTAAACTACAATCAAGGCCATAAATGCCAGTCACGGTATTTTCAATATTGTTGGTTATATTTAAAATTTCCTTACAATAAATGACACTTTTATATATAAAAATCTATGTTTATTGATATTGTTGTCTTTTAATTCCATTATCATAAAGTTAAAAGTGACCTATTTATATTCATTTATTAAACCAATCATAATTCTTAATGCTTTCATGTCGATTTTCATAAACTATGTTATTCGGGTGCTCTGTCTACTCAGACCAGATGACATGTTGGTGTGGTAATTGTCATAGCTACTTTGTATTTGATTATTTGCTTGTAGTTTTTAGCTGGGAAAAAGCTGTGGAGTATGAAATTTAAGATAATCAGACACTTCGGATTTTTTGAGTCCCAAAGTACAGCTTCATGTTGCAGTTGTTTTATTGTGTTGCTCTTGGGGACTGGGTGATTTCTGGAATTTTCTTTGTTGATGAATTCAAGGCGAGGGGTTAACCAACAGTAATAAATGGTCACTTTGTAAGTTTTGTCCAAATCATTATATCCTTCCTCAGTCAGCACTTGGGATTTCTCCTGAATCTTTTCATATGTACACTTCAAACATGCCAGTCTCCGTGTTATAAATGTGGCAAGTGTTCATCCTAAGAAGGAAAACGTACCAAGTCACTGATTTTTAACGACCTTTCAAAAAAAAAAAAAAAAAAAAAAGGTAGATAGTTCTAATAATTTTTAACACCACTATGTCATGTTTACCTTACGAGACTGTCTGTATCCATACTTAGATTACCTGATGCTTCTGTTACGAAAGATCTTTATCATCCTTGTTTGTAGTCAGGTTGCTGAAGGAATGGGAGTTCGGCGATTACTTGGCATGTATGTGTTAGTTTCTTTCTCTCCTCTCTCTCCAACCTCACCAGCAATTTATAATTCTGCAAATGATTTAAATGAATTTGACAGATGGCTAAGTTCTAAAGAGGAAAAAAAAGAACGTTCCCATGAGTTTGTTGAGGATATGCTCCGCTGGGCAAGGAGAGAAAAGCCTGAGAGAAATCCTGTATGAGAAAGGCATTCGTGGGCTCACATGTTACTGAGCAAAAGAGAACCCACATGGCAGATGTTTACAAATGCCTTAACCATGTTAAAAAAAAAAAAAAAAAGAAAAAAAAAAAAAAGACCGCATCCCTTAGTCAATCACAAGACATAAACCCTGAGGGAAACAAGCTTCTTTGGTCCTAGTGCTGATGCTGTCACTTTTTAAATGTCATTTGTTTGTGCTTTGTGAGATTTTGTTCATCTGGAATAAATCATTCCCTTCTGGATCTCCGGTTTGAGGTCCAGAAGTTTGTAGAAGTTTTTTTGTTTGAGGTCCAGAAGATTGTAGAAGTTTTGGGGCAAATTCATTTTGAAACTATCTACAACCTAAAACCACTGTCACCCCATCTTCTTTCCTCGTGTTGTCTTTTGTATTCAGTAAAGACTATTCAGGTCCTTGCTGGAATGGTGAGTTGGGTTTTGGTTTTGTTTTGGTGGTGTTGGGGTTTTTTTAAAACTTTTGGTGCTCTAAGCATTCTATAAGGTGACTCTGGGATCAGTTACATCCTGATTTGTATCATTTTGTAGTTTATGACACACTTTCCATGGCAAGCATTATTGTTTTTCAACATCAAGAGTTACCACATGTGCAAAATCTCTATCTGCTGGTGATTCCTCACAGACCTGGCACATCAAATTCCTAGTCGTCTTTTTTTCAGATGCTTGCTGCATGTGATAGCTTTTGCTGAGCATAGTGTTTTGATGAAAATGAGTTTGCCACAGCATAGACATTCTTGCATGCTTTTGCTAAAGTTTTTATGTTAGTTCAAAGCTCTTTTTATCCGTTCATACATGTGATGGTTACACGTGTGGGGTTTTTTGGAGTTGTGGGGTTTTTTTTTGTTTGTTTTTTGTTTTTGTTTGTTTGTTTTTGTTTTTGTTTTTTTTTTTAGTTTCTAAAATACTTTCCTGTATCTGTAGTCCTCAAATAAATACTACTGCAGTTTTCTCTGAGAGGAATTGCCTCTTTGTATGCTGAGTATGTACGAATCTTTGCTGTTGAAGGTCTTACAAAATTTAGGATCATTTTCAAATCATTCTGAGAGTGGTATTTCCTTCAGATATATACCAAGGCTGTTTACAAGCTCTCAATCTACTTTTCGATTCAGAAAGATGCTTAACAGGTTAGACACCTTTGCTTCATGGACCAAAGGGAAGATGAATAAGCTTGGTAAGATATGAAAAACCTGAAGAAAATTACATTTTAATATTGTCTCTTCCTTCACCCCATTTAAAAAAAATCAATTACCGTTATTCTGGCAGCCAGGTGAAGAGCCAGTGGCAGTAGGGTGATGTAAGGCAAGTGGAGCGACTGGCTGGGTCCGTGCTGGGACGCAATGATCTGGTTGGTTGGGCAGCGACACTTTCTGCCTCGTCTCCTTGGTCCCGTCTCTGTCCCTTCTATGATGCCAAATCAAGCTGAGCTGGAGTGCAGTAATGGCGTTGCCGTGGCTGTGTGAATACCGTGGGTAGGGTCGTGTTTCTTCCTTGGAACTGGTAGAGGTATATGTGTATGTATAGGGCAAAGGCCCCATACAAAGGCCAAACTATTCATAAAAGAAACTGTGCCCAGTCAAAACCATGTGAAAAACTCTGATGATAGGTTATACTAGGCCACTGTGACAGTATCTGCTGACTCAACCTTTTCTTATTGATGTAAATTAAATTAGGGCAGCCTAAAAATACCATCGTGACATGGTATGAATACTTTGTCCTTTCTTCTTTGAAAGTATTGCGTTACTGCAGCTGAGCAGCTATGAAGTTTTAGGAAAGGATAACGCTCTCTGCAGGTCCCTCTGTGGAGGACCAGTTCCCTGGAGGCTGAGCGAGCCTCTGGGACCTGCTCCCACACATCTTTGAAGATGCTGGAAACTCAGTTCTGATAAATGTCTTACTTCAAAAAAAAAAAAAAAAAGTCATCCAACTATCACCAAGCTATATCTTTTTTTCTTTGCTGCTTTTGTCCTTGTCGGGTGGTGTGACTATTAAGCAACCTTAGCTTTGCTGTCCCTTTAGTATTTGGCTGCATCTGTATGGTTACATCATCTCAGGAAATTGTATGTGCCTGAGACTATTTGCTAGTACTGAGGCATTGAGCAGCCAACATTCATACTATTTTCCTGTATTTGTCTTGGGCTCATGTATAAGTGGTATTACAAGCTTTTTTTTCAAGCTTTCCATGAGGGGTGGCCATACACAGATGGCCAACTGAGAATAGTCCTTGGTCTGTGCTAGCTCCCAAACCATATCCGAAAATTGTTACTGGCCCACACAAAAACTACACTAGGGCTATTCTAAAAAAATTTACAGTACAGATGATTTTATTCCAGTGCCCAGAAACACTCCCTGGCTTTTTAATTTACCAACCAGCATAGAGGGAACCTACAGATCATCTGTAGTCTCTTCTTGACTTGTTTTTCTGCAAGCTTTGAGCTGGGATAGAGGGTTTTCTTCTTTATCACTCTTCTGGATTGTTTCTTGATATGTCAGGTCTTTTTTTTTCCTGATACTATTGTCATTTTTTGTCTTACTCTGTAGGTGATAAAAGTTTACTTAAACCTGGAATCTATGCCATAATGACACAAAATAAATTTCTCATTAATTCCTAACCTGTCTTGGAAGAAAAAACAAAACAAAACAAAAAACTCTGGCCTGATTTTGTTCTGTTTCTCCCCAACTTGGACCACTGCAGGAGGCAAGTGAAGTTTCCCTTCTAGCACTCAAGAGAAAAAGATCTTTCCTGGGAGCAACAAGTGTTGTGTTCCTCTATTCTGCATTCCCAACAGCATCCTCTCTGAGGAGATGAGAGGTGAAAAGTGGGGGTGGGCATGCCTAGAGTTGTTAGGAAGGTGGAGAGAGCCAACCACCACTGCAGCTAGCCACAAAAAGCTGTGAGAAGAGGGCAAGAGTAGG
>JMFS01037014.1:0-49644 GCA_000699545.1 Podiceps cristatus
TACTGCTGTTGTTTCATGTGGGCACCAGTGGAGCAGTCTGGAGAGCACCAGGAAGGATTACAGAGCCCTGAGAGCAGTGGTAAGGGACTCTGGAGCACAGGTAGTTTTTTCATCGGTTCTCTTAGTCAAAGGGAATGGGTTTGAGAGGGCCAGTGGAATCCAGCAAATCAACAAATGATTGGAGGACTGGTGCCACAGCCAGGGTGTACATCCAAGTGTACTACTCTCACTTCAAGAAGTATGGTCTGTGCAATGTCCTCTACAAAGTGCTTTGCCATACTGACTGCCTTTAGTCTTAGAATAAAATTTTAAAAAATAACAATGTCTTTATTTCAATCATTAGGTGAGTTTAAAATAATAGGCTCAAATGTGAAGACCAAGAGCATTTAGCTCCAGAAGGCATACCAAGTGAGGCTATTTGAATGGGCTCCAAGGCCCTGACTCAGTTACCATCATTTAGATGTCTGATGCCACGTCAGATGTGATGCTGTATCCCACTTGGCTTCCATCTGTCTCTCCAGAAGGCTGCAGGCCTCCTCATGCGTTGTATCTACCACTTCAGGGAGATGTCTTAGATACTTTAAGGTGCCTAAATACCTTTGCTTACAAAACAAAATCAACCCCCAGGTTTTCAACTTCATTCACCCAAGAGTGCAACTTGGCTCCAAGACACAGAGTACACGCAGCTAGATGTGAGCTGCAGCTATACAGAAGTCTTGATGTCAAAAATCCCATTATAGTCAATAAGAATGTAGTCAGCAGAGTCGAGAAAATCACACACATACTTTAAAGTAGGCACCTACATTAGGTCTGTTGTAGAAAAGCTACTGCAGATACCTAAATTCAGGTATTTTATTCTGGATATTAATCCCATGCTAAATATATATATTTAAAAAAAAAAAAAAAAAAAAAAAAAAAAGATGTGGAAGCTAATGTACAGGAACCTAGTCAGAAACATACAAAACTGACTCTTAAGAATTCACAGAACAGAAACAGAGTGTGTCTGAGACCAAATGAATAATTTTCAATTTGAAAATTATAAGTCTTCAAAATTACTGAACTAAACAGAACAAACCACGTGTCACTTAAGAATGAGAGAACACAATAACAAAAAGCATAATCTGATATAGATAAGTTCTCACCATGTTTCTCAACCTTTTCCAGTTTGTGAACTTCAATGGATTTGCATCTGTAAGCCTATCAAGTGCTTTGGTCTGCCTATAGATTGATTCACACGCTAACTATATAGGATATGTAACAATACCATTTCCTAATCATGGCACAACATGAACCATTTTGTTAACTAGGAGTAATCTGACTACCAAATAATGCTTACACTTATTTAAACAGAAACTTAAAACCTTAATGAGGTAGAATACTTTAAGCATTAAAAATGCAGATCTAAAGTGCTGTGAAGATTTTAAATTAGCAAGTGAGCATCACACTGGTCTAGGCAACACAATGAATCATTGTGAATCACCTGGCAGAAACTGCAACTCAACTTCAAAGCAAAAATTAGTGGCTTGGACGTCTGGGTGGAGAGAGCCATAAAATACTAACATCAGCTTTTGTATGTAGGAAGCTCATTATAGAAAGCTAACCCTGCCCAGTATCTTGTATTACTAATCTAGGGAGTCTTCTTGCAATTCGCCTTCTTTTCCTACACTCTTTTTCAATGTAAATGCAAATGCAACAGGTAACACCACTATAGTATGTAAAGAAAGTTTCTCTCTCTGCAGCAGTCTTTCTCTTTTTATTTGCTTTACTCTCTGTAGCAGCTTTCTGAAAATTCCTGCTTTCAAGCATAGCCCTTCCAGAGGAGGCTTCCAAAAGCATTCCCAGGTCATTTGACCAGCCTTCTGTAGGATATTCCTCTCCTCCCTGCTCTGTTAAATCCTCTCATCATTTTAAATTGTGAGCAACTGAACTGAGTTCAATAGACTCACGGAGTTTGAGTCTGTGAGAAGTGAGCATTTGGTGGAAAGCTGCAGGATCCATCCACCTCTTCTGCACCCTGCTGTCCTACTTGCTCTGCAAGGCAGATGCAGAACAAGCTTTTCTTCCCCTAACTGTATTTTTGGAGACCCAGTACTCAAACCAGGCTGGAAACACACCATACAACCCAGAAACAACAAAACTGATTTTAAAATTATTCTCCAAGTATTAGAGCGCTAAACTTTTGTCTATGATCAGGCCTTTTCCAGAACTCTAGCATGTGTAGGATGAATGCTAGGGATGGTCTTAACTGCTTTACACTGTCAGAAGAATGCATTCAAGCCTTCAGTACAGATGAGAATCAGACCCAGGATCTCTGTCTTTTATATCTCAGCTGTGGAGATGTCTGCACTCCCTAAGAGTTAACTAAGACTGAAACTGGACTGAGAAGATACCTCCCTACTTAAGGAGAACTAATTAAAAAATGGAATTCAAAATAAATCAGCTAACTCATCTTAAAAGGCAGAGAAGCGCAGCCCACACAGGAGAAATAGCCCAACTACTGCCATCCTCCCTCCAGGGGATTAAAGAGGACATCTGTGAAAAGTCCTCCCTTCAGTTTCTCCAGAGTAGCAAGTGCAGGATTTGAGAAGATATTAATCACATTCCACCCTTTGTATCTGAGGGGAAAAAAAGCAAAACAAAACAAAACAAAAACCACCTCTGTGTGGGGAATAATATGACCGAGAAAAAAACACCTCCCTTTGGGATCAGATTTTGTGATGAAATATAACCACCTCTTTGTTGGAGAGGTTCTGAATCCCTGCGTCTGTGTAAGTGGGCAGTTAGATGTGTTTCTCTGTTTTACAGAGGGAAAGATTCCCATCAAATCTCTCTGTCCCTACCTTCCAGCAATGGAAGGGAAAATACATTCTGACTTTTTGCAGCCTGAGTATACTCTTAAGCTGTCCTTTCAGGCACTATGTAAATTCAGAGATTCAATGGTCAGTGCTGGTGCCACCACCCATTTGGTTCCTGTGTTATTAGGGCTCTCAGATGTGTGGGTGATGCTCTGTAATCGTTTCATTTGAATATGATTAATGTTCTTTACTTTCTAGCTCAAGCTGTTTTCTTCTGTTGCATTCAACAGTCAAACAGTTGACACCCCAGTGGTGGCTAAATTTCACATGGTAAGTGAATTGATTCATGGATATATATTATGTCTCTAAGAATACTTTGGGATCCTACAGGATAAAAGACACATTTAGAAATGCAAGTCATCATTATCATCAATAAATTGGATGTTGGAGACACAAAAGCCAAATGCAGAGGCATGAACATTTTTTTTAGTTTCATTTATAAATGAAAATATGGGAGATGATACACACCACAGTGCTCATGAGATTCTTCAAGCAGATTTTAATAACAGTCATTATGTTAAAAAATGAAACTTCTTGTGTCAGAGATGAACTGGGAAGAAACAAAGAAAGAGAAGTAACTCCTGCAGCACCTTTGTGCCCTTCTAGAATTGCTG
Organism: Podiceps cristatus; assembly: GCA_000699545.1. Classification (NCBI taxonomy): domain Eukaryota; kingdom Metazoa; phylum Chordata; class Aves; order Podicipediformes; family Podicipedidae; genus Podiceps; species Podiceps cristatus. The sequence goes on from JMFS01037014.1 coordinate 3,470, forward strand.
TTCATCATTCTCGCTTTCAGCACTTTCCGTGCTCCTTTTGTGCAGAAGGTACCACCATCTAATGAAACAATTAAGGCCTGACAGTTTAAATATGCTATTCTGTTCTTTTCAAGCATAAGTGCCAGCCATCAAGACAAACTATACCCACTGCTTCCCTATCAGCAGAGTCATTGTTATCCCAGATAGAGTGCCCTAAAAATAAAAGCCATTCTGTATGTGCAGCTTCATCAAGTCAGGTCATGTCAGCCCCGCAGGGTAGACAGCACTGTACTAATTTTATTATTCTATTTTTAAACATGGCCTCCTTAGATCTTTTAGTGTGTCCTACATAACAATGCAGAATTGACACATTGTACTCAAGTTCCTACTCCCAACCACCCCCAATTTCTGAATATCCCACCCAGTCAGTATATTTGCTGTCCAAAACAATGAGGAAGTGGTCATGTTTGGCTTAATGTCACCTGTTGTGCATTGCCTGGCTGTCCAGGGGTCATGAGATCAAATCAAAATTAGTATCTGCGTGCTTGATCAGTGCTAACAATTTAGTGCCCTGGGCACTATATTTCACAGAGAGCTCCACCCCCAAAAGCTAAACTCAATTTTACAAGCCCATGAGCACAGTTGCTGTGGGAGAGTTTCATCATGAATTACCTCAGGTACCCCAATGATTGTCTTTCAGAGATAAAACAAAAACTCTCATAACTTTTTGGTACACGTGAGGAATTTGGTCCTCAATAGGTGTCTTCCCACAACCCCAAGGTAACCCACGCTATCTAAGAGTTACAATGCTAGCACAAGACACAGAAATAGAGGAAGAATTGCCTAGATGTTTCAAGGCAAATTGAAGGGACTCCACTGGTGCACAGATTTACGTCACACTGTGGCTCTTAGATAACCTTTCATATTTGAATTTTTCATACCATTTGACACTGGGCAGATACATACATTGTAGGGGAGCCTTCTAAAACAAAAAGCTCAACAGGAAAGTACTTTTCCTTCCCTTACAGCAATAAAAATTAAAAGCTGATTTTATCCAACCCCCAAACGTTTAAAAAATCTTACCTTACACCTTTGATTTGGGAATTAGCACTTAGCCCAGTGTTGACTAGAAATCTGAAGCAGTCTGAAGGCAAATAAAGATATTGCAGTTGGTGCTATGGTGGTGGTTTTAGAACATAGCAAGAATCCATTTAGTGTTCAGCGTGTGCACAATAAAAAAATTACACAACCATATGCAAGAGGAAGGTAAGGAAAAGGAACTTGGATGTTTTCAGCAGTTCGGCTTAGCAAGTTCCCTAGATATTCAAATTGCCGCTTCTATCATAAGCAATGTCATTCCCAAGGGTCAGACAGACACATCTTGTAGGACCTTTAGGCTGAATCTGTGGGCAGGAAACAGCTCTCAATGCTCTGTCACGATATGCCCTGAAGTAGCCATACTCTGTTGGCTAGTAATATCATCCCAAGGAAGTTTTGCACAAAACAAAAGACCATAGGAGTCACCAGGTTCTGCACTGTATTCTGTTGGCTAATCCCCAGCTAGGCTTCCTCAAACTTGGCAGGGTGCTGCATACGGTTTGGTTTGGTGTTTTGTTGTTTGGGTTTGTTTTTTTTTTCTTTTTTCTTTTTTCTTTTTTCTTTTTTCTTTTTGACCAATTATCTCTTGGTATGTAAGGGTCTGGAGCTTGGGGGTTTTTAAATTTATTTTAGTTGTTTGGGTCCCAGCCAGGAAGGAAGGAACGTTGGCCCAATATTTGAATTGCACATTAGAAAATATTACTTAATATCTCTCCCCCCCATACCTCATTGGCTAAGAAAATAGTACTGAAACAGGACTTAGAGGTGGGTATCATCTCTCCATCTGCTTGACTACTTCCACAAAAATGTGTATACATTAGTACATGTAAATGATTATCCAGCATAATAGGATGATGACCTGCAAGCAACCTTGTTCATCTGGTTTCCAAAGGCTTTTCTACCAGAACAAAACTGGCTTATTCGAAGAACAGCAGACTGGGGAGAACAAAGAGCATGTCTTTGTAGAAATACAAAGTCATGAAAAAACATTGAAGCTAACTGTGAACAGGACAGTTTTAGGCACAGTATGTCTGTGTTAACACTGCAGCCTGTCCAACACGTTTGATTCCCGAGATGTTGAGGTTTGCTGAGGTGACATTTTCGCTACCCTAACACAGCTATGCTGTTACCATTATCCCAGTCAGCCAGATGGCACACAGACCAGTATCATACCACACAAATATATCCAAGGGACCAATGTTAATTGGCCAAATATTGAAATTCAAACCTGACAAAATTGGTACATCCTACCTATTTATTTCAGTTGTTCTGTCTGCTTTTATTTCATATTCTCTATTTGTCCCTTGAATGATCAAGGCAACAGTGAACAAAGGAGGATGAGAGACTCGAGGTCTGTGTTTATCAGACACAGTCTGCAAGACTTGCCACCTCATGAATGTTTGTCTCCATAGGAGGCAACCCTTACACGTACTCTTGCCGTCGGGCAGATCAACCTGCCACTTTCACACTTGTGTCACTAAAATTTTCGCAACTTTACTTCTCAGAAGAAACTATTCAGAAACACTTCCACAGCTTCTCCTTTTACCATATTGTAGGCCGGCAGAAGAATGCTGAAGAACAGCAAGCTAAGGAAATGCTAATAAATATATTTGTTTGAAATGTATATTAAAAGCTGAGCTTATGCTGAACACATGGAATAGTGAAGGTCTCACACAAGTCAAACCAATCAAAAATTATTTTAATCTATCTAACCAACATATGTTTATGCTTCATGTCCTGACAGGCTGAGATGGCTCCCCAATACAGCTTTTGGAGTTTGAAGACACCACATATGGCCTCTGAGGATTTTGTTCTGGCAATTCCTGTCCAGCCATCATTGCTGATGTAAGCTTCAAAACTGTTGCTAAGTGACAATTCTAGGGGAAAGCAAAGACCTATCTGAGCTGTGAGAGCTTAAATCCCCCAAAAATACAAAATGTAGATTCTTCTGTTTGTTCTGTTGCAGCAGTGTGTTCATGTAGTGATTTTCAGGCCTTGTAGCTGACTATTTCTGCAGGACATTGGCATTCAGTGCCTCCTTTGTTTCTGGATGAATATGTAAAAACAAAAGCGTCATGTTGCTTGAACAGATTTCTGGCCAGCCTTAATTCAGAACTGGAGTGTGTGCATATAGTTGGTTATTTCAAACTATCAGTCACTCCAAAAGGTTTGCTTTGTTTAGTTAAGAGGCGAAAAACAAGACTTGGTGAGGCTAATTCTTGGAGGCTGGAATTACCATATCGAACAGTGTTCTAAACTTGCGACAACCCAATGTCTTTACATCTGGCTTGCGCTTTTGGAACAAACAGTGCATGACTTAGACTCAGTTTTCATGCACATCATAAACTCCAGCCAAAGGGAAAAATAAAAAGAGAACCCTAGATTGTTATGACATGGCTATAAATACAGACAGTGAATTATAACAGCAAAATGTTATGCAAATTACAGCTAATTTTAAAATAGCCCAATCTGACTGCCTACAGAGTGAGTGAAGAATTATATACCGTTCTTCAAACTCTTAGTTCATTTTTTACCCCTTCAAACTATTCCTGTAACTCCAAGTTTTTAGTTTTAACAGGACTTGAAAAAGAATTTATATTGCCATGTAAAAATAGCATCGGGCAGATCTGTAAAACACTCCTAGTTACAGAATTTTTCTAATTAACATGTCTTATTTGCTTCAGGTGGGTAGCTAGTGACTGCTGCTTCTTGTGCACATAGAGCTGCTGCTGCCTGCTTCTTTCTGTGACGTTAGACAGAGATTTATAAAGATGCCATTTGGAAGAAAATTTTAGAGATTTGTTTTAAGATGAGTGTTTCTTGAGTGTGAGGCATCACAAGTGGTTTTAGCCTCCCAGCTGTGTTTCTCAGCAGATGGGGCTGGCAAAAGCTGCAATGTGATGTGACAGCACAGAATTAAGTTTGAAACAACACTTAAAGAAAAGGGTTGAAGAAGAAAACAAGGTCGCTATCCATTTGATGGAAGTCACACTGGGTAAACAAATTTAGTGAGAGGTCAATGAATTCTTGTTAAGAAAAAACCCCAACAGATCTTTGGACTGGCAAGAGGCAGTGCCTAGGAGCCATTTAAAGAGACTACACTACTTTTCACTGTCCTTTTCTAGCTCTGTCTGTCCTCTACTCCATGTAACACATTGTCTAACAAGGAGAGCTTCCTGACTTGGGGAATATTTGCCCACCAGATAAAATGCTTCATCCTTCCCTTCACCCTCACAAAAGTCTGACCAAAGCAGAGTTAATTACTATATATAAAGAGTTTCAAAGAAACAGGGCTGAATGGAAGGAGGGGAGAGAGCAGAAAAATTGTATATTATAAAATGTTTTGGGAACCAGCCAGGGAGCAATGCCAACCTCTGATCTTAAAGCTAAAATATGTTTGTGTTAGGGGGTTTTCCTGTCTCTCCCTGTTTCTGTGTGGAAGGCCAGATGAGGTTCATGTGGGAAATCTCAGGTTTTCTGAGACTGAGCAGTCCCCAGAGTCCCTAGTGTCTCTGTCCTTGCCCTGCCAGCACATCCCAAATGGTTCCATGGCCTGTTGGAGTTAACACTTTTGGGCAAAATGGAGCTGTTTCCTATGTTCAGTAGCCAGGTTCAGCACAGCCTGACAATCTGTTTATGATATTCCTTAGGGCCTGGAGCATTCTCACCCATGAATATGCAGTTTGTCATAGACATGGTCACCTTCTTCTGTTAAAAATAGTATATCATAAGAGTTTTTGCCTGTGCAAAGGCCTTTCAACCACATATATATATATCCACGCCTAGCACTCTGCCCAAACAAGTTTGTCACAGCATCTCTCCTATCCTGCAGTACTAGGTAATGAAGGGAATGCTTTCAGATTTAATTACTAAGAAATGACTGGCTGCTGGGGTTGGGCAAAAGGGAGAGTGTACACTGGCTTACAAGGCAGAGCCAATGTATTTCCTTAATTCTACTGCAGTTTCCTACCCATTCTTGTTCCCAGACTATTCAACAACTGTGTTTCAAAAGATTCTGCCTCTAGGTTTTCATTTTAATTCCTAATGGTGGAATTACCAATTCCCTGAAAATAAATAGACAGGCAAATTACACAGCTGAATACATAGAGCACAGTAGTGCGTGAGTATGTTTGTTAGTTGCTGGACTAGGACTGTGTACAAGACGCATTTGTGTGATAACACAGTGTTTAAATTCTGTTCCTTCCACCATGCCCTACAACAGAATTGCTATTAGATATGCTACCTTCTCTTCTAATTTAGTTGGAGACAGACCAGAAATTAAAAGCCAGGGACCATAGTATAGCACCAGGTACCCAATTCATAAAGTTCCTATCTGTTTATTGCTTGATTTCAAACACTTGCATTGTTTCTCACTTGCTCTTTTCAGCTAACAGTGGATACTCTGAGATCAGATGAGACATGATGGTTTCCAGGCTTGGTATCACTCACTCTGTATATGTAATAAGCAGTGCATTGTGTTGATGTAAACAGCTCCCAAATCTAGCTTGTTAATATTTCTTGCCTAATTTTTCCAAATGGAAACTGCGTGCCCAGTGAGTCACTGTGTGTTTTCTCCCTCCTTCAGAAGATTCTTCTTGAGAGTCTCCACGCCCTGCTGCTCTACCACAAGAATGGCTTTCTTTTTTCATTTCTCTGTAGGACATCCAATTAGGACATTCTTTTGCTTCATTTGCCACCACCCCCTCACCCCCCACCACATTCTAAGACTACATGTTTTTTCTGTTTCCATTTCTGAAAACATCACCTTTTCCAGTTCCTCAACCCTAGAATTAGTATCTGGGATACATGTTCTGTGGACTTGTCCTGGGTTACATCTATCCCTGCCTCTGCAGATACAAGTGCTTCCCATGGCAGAGGTATGTGTTTTCATTCTGGTCTCTTCCATAGCAACTTCTTCAGACTTCACGATTTATTCAGGAGAAGAAGAAGGAAGTCCAGAGTTCTTGTAATATACTCAGCTTCCTGGAGCACAAGCAGCCAGCAAGTTTCATTACATCTCAAAATATAAGAGCTTTATTATTCTTCAGTGTATTAAACCACACATTTAAGACAGTTACCTGTTGCCTGAGAGAGTAAAACTAGGGTAGTGGCTGTGATCTTTAATTTACTCCTTTGTGATTTTCTTGTTTTAATTATGTTTGAAAGAAAGTAAATAGCTTTCATGGTGGCTTATGGGACAAGTTTTCACTGAAAGCATGCATAAAGAGCAAACAGTTGAAAAGAACAGTGGCAAGACACTTAGCTAATACTGTCAGGGATAACTTGCTGCATGATACTGGTTGTGTGTTATATATAAACACACACAGAAAAGGATCTAGCTGTTTCATAGTGAGCTTATTGCCACTTGATGAAAATTTTAAAAATAGTTTAAACTCTGAAAGAATTTTTCGTCTCTTCTCTTTTACAGTGTTAGATATAACACCAAATAAACTTCCATATGGAAAAGGTGGTAAGGAAGTAACGTAAGATGTATGTTGACTTATTTTAGTCTGCACTGAAGATCAAAAGTCTTCTTTTATTTCATTGACTGTCCATCCATGCAAATTAAATAAATCTTTTTAAAAGCACTCAGCTGTGACTTCTTTCAAGTAATTTTGTTTTAAATTTCATTTCCTTTTTCAAGAAAGGTAGTTTTATTATAATAAATTCCTTTATTTTGCCTCAAATGCATGCTATATTATCTGACTCACATATACCCTCAGTGCCAAGCCCTAGGCAGCTTTTCCAGTCCAGCCCTTACCTGAAGCATCTTTTAGCTCCTACTTTGAGAAGCAAAGCTGCTGTCAGTGGCCCAGTTTGAGGCCTGATCTTCATCAGATGTGTAGTGAACTGTGGCAGGAAACCTCACAATGAGCAGTGGGGCACCTGCCTTGAGGACAGGTTTGGCCAAAGGTCAAAATTCAGGCAAATGGTTTTTAGTATCTCCAAGTGGAAAAAATACGGAATGGATAGCAGTTTCCTGGGATCCAAACCCGCCTCTGAATTGAGAAGTTTTACTAGGAGAGTGGCCGTGAGGATGGCAGCAAAGCAGTCTGACAGCAGGACAGCACAGGGAGGAGCTGTCTGGCTAAGAGAGAAAGGGTGAGCACAGAGGTCCTTTAAGTAGGTGTTTGCTTGTTTGACATTGCTTATCTACATGTACTTTGCCTAACACCAGCTCCCACAGGTCCAGCACACCTAGGTATAGTAAACATGTAATAAACTCTTGCTCTAAAATTCATCAGAGAGTAAAATCCTCAGTGTGCCCTCCCAGCGTGGCACTATTGTGAGCTTATAGCATCTCACTTCAATGCTAAAGAGATGAGGCTTTTAGTAGTTGTGGCTACAGAAAAATACAAAGAGGGCTTTTGTTTTTAGGAGCTTGCAGCTTCCCTGTACCTCACCAAAATGAATCTTCCTTCAGCATTGTGCAGCTGGAGCAGGAAGGAGCAGGGATTGCCCTTCCCTGTCTCAGCCTATGAAAACCATGTTGCTTTGACTTACGGTCCCGAAACCTCTGTATCTTGTAAACACTTGTCAGTCAGTTGCTCCTTAACAGATAAAGCAAAGTGGCAGCTTCAGATTCAAATGCAAACACTGCTGGAGAATATCTGAAATAAACGTGTTCGAAATTTGAAGGTCCTTTTTTAGTCAAAAACCTTGAGCTTTCTCAAACGAAGCATGTAAGCGATGGCTGCGGCACAAAGCATAGATAAAAACACCTGCTTTCTGCAAAGCTATCTGGAAGATCTGCATGTCCCATCAGACTAATTTTGGCGCTAGAGGAAGAGGAAGGGGAGGGAGGCATGCACTGCCTGCTGCTCTCAATGGAGTCCCCGCACCGAGAGGTTGCTGTATTAACCATTCACTGTTTTGTGCCAATCTCGTTATCTGCTCTTGTTGAAACCTTTATTATTCATGGATGCAAAAATCCCATCATTAAAACAGCATAAATATTCATACTGTGTGCATTTCATTTAGCCACTTGGCAAAACTTCTCTGGAGTACAAGAGTTTTGAGGAAATCTGGCTAATGAGACTAGAGCACAGGAAGTGTTTTCGGTTTTTCTTTCTTTTTACCTGCAAATAAATGCAGAATAACTAATTAAATAAATGACAACAAGAGGGACACATATTCTCTAGCACGGATGATATGTGCACTTGTTTTGACTTCTGTGTCAAGGGGAACACAAGGCCTTTTGTAAGGCAAGTGTGCACAAGAACCAGGATATTGTAAAACTGATGTACAAAACCTGATAAGCATCATTGTATGGGTTTATCCGGCTTTGCCTCACATTTGATGTCTAACCATTAACATTGTGCATGATCCACGCTCTTGTTCAACCCTGTTTAAGGCAGAGCAGCCATCCTTCTCTTTGCAGTCATCCTAAATTGAAATGTAGATGTAGTCTGCCCTCGAAAGTCAGTTTATCTGCACTCCACTCCTGATTCAGCTTCAGAATCTTTTTGATGGCAAAGACAAAACAGCAACAAGAAAAAGTTACTCCCAGAACCAAGTTTAAAAATTACCATTAAAGTATTACAAAGAGTGCTCAGCAATGAGGGGACACCTCTCACAAGGGCCTGATTCCTCAGAATCCTGAGCTGCCAGCTCCACATGCAACAGCTACAGATACAGCCCTTAGAAGCCTTGCAGAGTGCAAGATTTCAAGTTTTTCCTGGTTTGCAATGGCAACGTGAGGTGTATTTTTTAAATGCTAGTGGGTTTTTCAAAACTTAGCAATATTGCCCAATTGAATGGCCAATCCTGACTTCCACAAGCATAGTGCTTGACCAGAGGAGCACTTCTAGAGAACACGATCTGGCATCTAGCAGGTTTTCTATTTAATGTTTAATGTTTTTATGAATTTCAACAACCAACCCAGACTTATTCATGGACAGTTTACACCAGTAGCCATTTCCTTGGCTCAAAGTCTACTGTATACTTCCCACTGCTGCTTAGCTGTCTGTGACTGAATGAGTTCTCTCTTTCTTCCCCATCCCTTCTCCATCCTCATTGTGGCAAACAGAGCATTGAGACACACGCAGTGCTACGCAATGCACAGCATGCCAAGTTTCCACTGAAGCATTCACACCCAGCCAAGGGCCTGATTCTTCTGACCCTCCTCAGGCAAGGACAGTCACTGCAGGACCACAGCTAGCCGTTTGCAATATGTAGCACTCCATTTATTCCCAATACCCAAGTATAAAAGGATAGTAACTTCAGTATTATATCAGGGTCGTGACTTCTGGCCTAAAGATTCTTTGCTTTTGTTGAATCCAGTTTCTAGACTTCTTATTCCTTTGTAAAAAAAGCCTTCAAAATTTCTTGGACTACGTGGCCAGGGATTAGTTGAACCTTTAGTTAAGACGCTGCATGTTACAGTACCCGACAACAAAAGGCACAATTGGTTCTCAGCAGTAGAAGGAACAGAGGGATGCTTATACCTACAGTATCCTATTGATTTACTTGACCTTTCCTTTTACAAATACTGTCCAGACAAAAAATTTTGCCAACAGCAGTTTTGTCTGTGGATAGAGAAGTGTGTTTAAATGTTAAAATTAGTACTGGGAAATATATATTGCTAAGTGGGCAAGTGTGTCCCACAAGATAGCACTTAGAGCATTCTTTGAACATAAGAACTGAAAGACAGCTGTGTGCAAGAATACACTTAAGATTGTATATACGGAAAGACATACCTTCCTTCCTTCCTGCACTTCAGAGATGAAAGGTGGATAAGCATCTAGAAATCACTCTGTACTCCTGATCTTGAATGCAGTGTATGCTTTCGTAAAGTTCTAGGCAAAACAGAAAATTCTTCTTTCCCTCCATGTACACATCTAGCTTGCTGCCCTGCAACTTTGTGTATTTATATTCCTTTTTGTATAATCAAATGACATGATAACTTGCTTGAAGAACCATCATGGAAAAAAATGAGTGTTTCAACATGTGCTCGTGGCCACAAGAGTTATGTTGTGTTTTGAATTCTTCCGAATTAAATATGACCAACAGTATCCACCAGCTAGCAGCTTTATGTGGGGGGAGGCAACCAACAAAAAACCTGCTTAGCTTTTCAACATTTTTGCAGTATCACTTCCATTTTGATTTTTCTTAAAGAATATTTTTGCATCTAACAGATACTATGTTTTATAAGCTCCTGTGTGGTCTATGAGAAAATATTAACAAAAATTTAAATTGGTGATACTTCAGCTTGCTTTTATTCATAGGAGCACATTGAAATGATGCTGAAGGCAAACAATTATAAATAGCCATCTCGTACAAGAGCTGTCTGTACTGCAGCCTTTACAGTGAGGACTGAGTCTTGATCTGCGCTCTTAGGCACACACCTGTAATACAAAGTTAAATCATGTTTTAAACTAAACTTCCTAGTAAAGGCAAATGCTAACAAAAATACGAGTTATAGGGAGGGAGGCACTTTTCAATTCCAGTTGGTTACCGCATCTCTAACCTGTATAAATCAAAACTTTGTTTTGAATGAATAAAACTACTTTGGCACACAACCATATCATAGTGGTATGATGCATGCCTGAATATTCCTAAGAATGCCCTCAGAGGTACTTTGTGAGCAGAATTATTCTGCAGAAGGAAAGATGAGGGAGCACAAAGGCCCATTGTGCACGCTAATGCAGAAAAATGAAATCAAATACCATTCTCAGCCAAAGCAGAGTGTCTTCTGAGCAAAGGCTATTAAGTGTGTCAGACTGCAGGATATTTTCTGGACATGGCTATTATGTTAAGACATACTGAACATGTGTCACTTATAACCCTGCCCTGATTGTAACATCACAGCTCCAGAGGAAAAAAGTGTGGTGCATCATTTCTTTGTATCAAATACTCACACACACTTCTCCTCTCACCAAGCTGTCACTTCTCATTTGTAAAGAAGGTTAGAGTAAGTTATAATTAGTACTTGCTGCCCTGTCAACTAATTAAACATAATAAAAAGCTTTCAGTGAGTGTAAGACTAACATGGTGTAATTACAGCTGAGTTTGGAATGCATGATGCATATATTACAGGTTTCGGTATGTGCCCCCCACCTTCTGTGACCTAAATTCTCAGGTTAAACCTATCATATGATTAGTGAATGGGCACTGCCAAAGACAACCATTTCAGACGTAAATACAAGTCAACCCCAATCCAGTCCTGTGCATGTTTACAGGCACTACATCAGCCTCTGGTGGTGGGGGTGGAGGGAAGGAGAGGAGAAAGAGCCAGCCAGTTGCCTGCTGCCCCATTCTTCCTTTTGCCTTCAGGAGACACCCTTGCTCAAATCCTCTCATCCACGAGGCTCCTACTGCTCCCTGCCCTTTTCATCCCTTCCGTAAAGAAAAACCATGGCTGAGATTTCAAAGCCACTTCCAACCCCATCTCTTTGTCAGTCTGAGGGGCACCCTGAGCAGAGGGGCACAGTGAGCAACTGCCCTGTTTGCACACCTCTGGGGCTGGCTCTGTCCCTCAAGAAGCAAGAGTCACACCACACATCCCCCTGTTACCTAGGGGAGTAAGGAAGACTGCTCAGGAGGCCCAGAGCAGGGCAAAAGTGGTGACTCCAACCATGCAATGCTCCAGTACTTGGCTGACATATTATCCTTATTATCCTAAGTATTTGGAAGAGCTATAAACACATTAAAAAAAAAAAAAAAAAAAAAAAGGTGAAGATCAGAGCAGCTAGGCTTTAGAACCGCCAGGATGTTGGTAGTTACAGCTCTAGATAGTCAGTTTTTGTGCCCATACCTGCATTCTTCACGCTTTCCCACTCAGGTTCCTCATTGCTTTCCATTGCCCACAAATATGTAAGGTAGGTACAAATAGCCCCCCAAATAAAGACATAATTCATTGAACAAAAATGTAGCCTAAGAGAACTAATTAAAATGATGAAAATCTTTAATTTTATTTAAGTATAATTGTACGGACACGTGTATATACAAATACAGATCTTATGGGGCAGGGATTTTGGGTGGTTGTTTTGTTTTGTTTTTGGTGGTTTTTTTTTTGTTGGGTTTTTTTTGTGTGGGTTTTTTTTAACATTTTCTTTTAAGTTCATATAATGTAAGCATTTCAAAAACAGCACTCAATGAATAAGTGCAAAGAAACTGCAAAGCAGGGCAGTACAAGCACAGGACCACACTGAGCTGGACTTTCATACCCAGATGCATACACAATGAGTGTCTTTAATGGGGTGTCAAGAGTAAGCATGGAAAGCGGATTTCGCAGACTCATGGGTAACCTCCAACATGCCAGCATCTATTAAACTGTACAGACAATGGCAGCAAGCCTATTGTAGGGAGATTTGTCTCACATCCGAGAAGCTCAAGGGTGAATGCATGGGAAAAACTCAGTGATGCCAGACCAGAAACAGATCTGCCCATTCACAACTCCAAATTAAAAAAGGAGGAGGGTGGGAGAGGAGGAAAGGCAGGAAGAGAAGTGTGGAGGGTTGTACGTTAAAACTGGTGGTTACAAAATCCAAGTGTAATGAAAGGAGGGGAAGAGTTAACACTCTAAGCCTCTGAAAGTGACTGAATCATTGCTCTCACAAGGCAACGGATTAAGTTCAGTTTTGAGGGTTAGGGGTGGGAATCAACAGGTACAAACACAACCATTTTCCTTCCACAATTACATAGGAAAGGAAACAAGCTACTCATCTACTCTCAGTACCTCCCAAATTTGTTTCTAGTTCTTTTGGAACCAAGTACATACATATATCGCACATGACACTGGCAAGATCCTTTCTGCAAAAAACTATTAATGGAAACAAAACCAGAAGTAAAATAGGAGGGGCTGGCAGGGGGTGAGGGGAGAAAAAAGAAAGAAACAAAATAACAGAAGAGTTGTTATATCCCCAAAGCCTTTTCAGAAACAAACATGATACAAAAGAACAAAAACTAACACAGAAACCACAGGGCTCCAACATCAGACCTTTAAACACTGAGGACAAAACATTGATCATCAAAAGTCATGTTGTTCCAGGTCTTGACATTGTGAAGTCTTGCAACAGATGAACGATTTTCAAAGATGAGTCCTGTATGCTGCAGTGTCATGGCCACTTGTCTCTCAGTTCTCAGCCATGATCACACTTGATGCTTCAAAGCTCTGTCTTGTAATCAACGCGTGATTTTAATATCCTGAAAGTCTATTGTTCTCACTTACAAAAGACATAAGAAACAAATTAATACTTTATTATCAAACACTATATACAACAGAGGTTGCTAATAATACAGAATTTAAAGAACATAGCTTTAAGTTTTACTTGTCTTTCCTTTGCCATCCAAGTTAAGTATAGTACAAAACAATATTCTAAACTAACACGAAATGTTACCTTGCCTATTAAAGGATACACAGTATCCACTAAACTGACTGATCCCTATTTTTCCCTGCTTCACATTGCAACGCCATTGGCAGCCAGGAGTGCAGGTTTGGGGGTAAGTAAGCCACCTAAGCTGAGGGAGAATTAGTTCCTCAGATTTGAGCTGGAGCAGATGAAGGGGAAGGGAGCAGAAACCTCCTTAATTTGCACCAACATCTGCATTTAAAGCATCCAGAGACTTGTAATGCAACTCAAAGCCCACCAGCATTTATGTACTTGGTATGACTGGGATTGCCTGATGCCATCAAGTATCAAACTGACAGTGTCTGGTATGCTCCCAGCCACCCCAGGCAGCGCAGGGACCTGCCTTGCATCTCCGTCACTCGTGTTGTTCCTCATCTACCCAGCAGGTCTTTGTGATAAAACGAAGGGTTGAATTTCACCAGGAGTAACACTAGTGAAAAATGTTTGCTGTAGATAAACGTACATCTTGAACTGCAGTATCATTCAGAGGATGAAAGGATGTTTAAACAGGATAAAGAATGAAAGATGAAGTCACCATTTCTACCTGAAATTGATGCTACTGGTATGACTGCCTGCAATTGCTATGAATCATTTTAATACAGTTACCTATCATGCAATATTATCTGTACTCTGATTAATAAACCATTTGATAAGGTGCATTTTGATTAAGCTCACCTCATCCAAAGCTTTTTAATTCCTCCCCACAGGAAGTATTAGTGTGTGTACCAAGCACATCCACATTAAAGAGAGAAAAGTACCAGACAGCCTGTAATGAGATGATGACTTCCCTTCACTGTTTAGACTGCGTATCTTTATTGTGTGCACTTTACACTAGAGGAAATTTCCCACATTCCTCTTGTAAGCACAGGCCCTGCATTAACGACTGTGTTGTATGATGTCAGGCAAGCCCAGATCATAGCTTAGCATGCATAAATCCTTCCTTTACATCTTAAATTTATTTCCCCCTTTCCTCCTCTTCTGAATAGTGGGCTGCTTCAACTTGTAGAAAGCTGCTTCTTCATTAAAAGAAATCCCACAAAGTGCTGTCCATTAATGCTATTACTCAATTTTGTTACAGCAGACTTTTTCTTCAGAATTAATATAGAAAACTCTTATTTTGTTTGAGTGTGCTCCATCTTTTGTTTCACATTGAACATAATGTTCAATGTTTTTGTTAGAAAAGCTCTGTTTCAGTTTCAGTCTGGTATTTCCCTGATTATGCTTAGCAGTTCAAATTTCATGGCAGCCTAGCCAAAAAATACCCCAAGGCTTGCACTTCCTGGCAAATGACTTTTTGAAGTTCTACATTAGCCAAGGCTCAGATTCCTTAAACAGGGTCACTCCTAATTCCATCAAACAAGACAGTCCCATTTCCTAATTGCATCAAGGGTTACCACTTCTCTCACGTTTAAATAGGACAAGCATATATACTCACTCTCAGCATAAAGTATATCTAAATAATGTATTTTCTATTCTACTGGATTTTTAAAAAAATATTTTGTTAAGTCTTTGGGAGCCCATCTAGTTTATCTCCAGCTGATAAACACGTTTCCTCTACTCTTCAAACTGTGCTGGAAGGGGAAAAGATAAAAAATCAACACTTGAATTCATATTCCACACTTCTTTTCTTTCCCCGCACCATAAAATGCTACTACGCTGTCCTGGCTTCTTCTACATGTGGTTTATTCCCATGACTGAGGAACTTGCAGGAGAGACAAATCAAGAGCACACTGGAGATCCTGTGTCCCAAACGTGTTTCCTCTGGCCACTGATGTCCTCTCTTAGCATGTATTAACACCCAGAGCAGCATCCAAGGCTATCAGCTACTAAGTCAGCGCTGGGGAAGGTCACTTTATTCTCAAAAGTGCCTCTGCATTTCAAGAAAAAAATTGTAGCACCACGGTGATTTGTTTTAAAATAAAATAATCCGGTGTGCATTATCCCCTTAAAACGAAATAACAGAGGCACTCACACCCCCAGTGAAGTTTCCTAAATCTGACCTTGCCTGCTGTATGCTAACATTCCTAAAAAATAATGTCTTCTTCTCACTAAAGAAAGTGTTTCTACTTGTGAGCACAAATTTTACCGTCAAAGCTGTTTCAAGACAGTCCTATAAGAAACATAGTCTTTCCCTTTCAGAAGCCTGTTCGTTTAGAAACTCCTGGAGGAAATGGTGTTGTTATATCTATTCTTAGTATTTCCCCTCCAGTCCCTGACATGGTGACACGATGCCTTGCATGATCATCTTACAGTGCTGAACGAGAAGGCATAAATATTATATCGGAGATAAAAACTCTCCCAGGCTTTCACTCACTTTCATTATCCTTCCCTGACTGCATCTGCCACTATTCTTCCTTGTCCACATATGGATGACACAGTGAGCTAACAGAGGTGACTTCTTAAAGGAGAATGCAGAGGAAAATAAGAATCACTAGTGTCACTATTATAGTTTGGCATTTTCATTTGGAGTCCTTTTATTTATATGTAGGGGTTAAGAAAGTCACAGGGTAGGTAGGGATGGGTGCTGAAGCTAGTTATCCCCTTCAAATTTTTGCTGAGTTCAGGCTAAAAGGGAGAAGAAAAGAGAAAAAGGAAAAATAACAATTTGACATCTGCAAAAACAATAAAGTCCCTTTCCTGGGATGAGCAGTTAGGTGGATCTTTGATGTTCCAAGACCCTGATATTTTCTGCGACAGGTTGCCGGAGCATACTGTGCTATAATATCAAAAGCATTGCCAGGAGGAACAATAGAGTTGCCAAAAGCCGGCTGGGTATCCTTGGTGTCTGTGCCGCGTTCTCACCACGGGATGGCTCGGCTGACTCATGTACGGTATCATCTGTTCAAACAGAAAGCATACATTCCAATGAGATTTTGCATCCTTAATAAACTCTCACTGAGCCGACAACTGTAAGTAGATTTCAGTGCCTTTATGAAATAGGGCAATGAACCTTGTGCTGTCATTGACTTTCACAAGCGTGTAATACCTCATTATGTAACCAACTTGGGGCCAAGTCCTACATTTCTTACTGGCAAAACTCCCACTGAAGACCAGAGGAGTGGAAAGTAAGCCTGATTTCAGCAGACTGAGGAATGAAAGATTCCTCCTCTAATAAAACACTCTAGGTCTACCTTTGGATGGCTCATTAGATAGCAATGTCAATAGTGAGGCAGCTAAATAAAAACACCTGATTTTCAAAAGGGCTTGGAGAAGAGTTGCACGTGCTCAGAATTAATTTTGCAGTTAATCCCCTTACTGAGTTACAGATTCTGGCTCCTGAATTTGAAATGACAGGCTCTAAGCCCAAGCATATATTCCACTTCCACGCACAAATTTTCCACTGAAGTGTACCGGGGATATGCAAGGGATACAAGACCAGCCTCCCTTTCCTGAAACGGAATTTTAAAGGCTAACACGTGACAATCTCAAATTTTACAGAATACAAACTCAATCTGGAAAACCTTATAGGTTACAGACTACCTTTTATGGTTAACAAAATACAGATTTACATATACGCAGCTAAAACTAACAAAAACAGAGCCAGCTGAGCTGGGAAAACATGCTTATACATTAGCGGAAGAAGAGAACACAGCAGAAAATACTAGATTTATGATACCACATAAAGTTCTGTTTAATTTTTGTAAACTGAAGGTCAGGTTTAAAGCCCCAGTTTGTACCGTGTAAAAAAGGTAGGTAAAGTCAAATTCAACTTCACTGTTGTTATAGGTGTGGTATTTTTCTCTGCAAAGCCCTCCATATCCACAGCTATCTAATTTGGCTATTTTACAAGTAATCTGTCTGAGGCTTGCCATAAAAAGCCAGCTCTGGGTTTGAAATTTCTTAGTACTAAATGAATGAAATAAGCTAAACCTTTTCAGGAAGTGTGAAGTGGCCTCAAAATGTATTCATAACTTATTTTAGAGTGCCTAAGTTTCCAGAAAAATTAATAGTATGTCATTATTTAGTGTAAAAAGCTCCCTCATTTTATGAGTGGTGTTGACATACCTATGAGGTATCTGTCTCAGCTCCCACCTCCACAAACTGCACTGCCAGGATTACACTGGGTGAGAGCTGTGCAATTCCAAGTAAAGGCGCTGAGGGAATCGGGAGTCAGGACACTGGGATCACCATGCTGCTTTGGCACAGAGCCTTTCACCTGACTTTACCTAGAAACAAGCTTTACCTAGAAAACAATCTCCCTCCCCTTCATACCCTTGACACCTAGCACAAAAGCCGGTAGAGCACTTAGCATAATTTAGGTTAACAGGCCCTTCAGCCTCAGTTCGGTTACACAGTAAGAGGCACAGTAAACTGGATTAGCAATCTATCATGTTTTTTTCCAGCACTAATTGATGCTGCAATCACATCAGGCTTATCAACAGGACTTCAGTGCTGCTCAAGACAAAAATATGAAATGCAAGCACTGATCAGATGTAAATACGTTCACATTTGTACGAAAGGGACAACATCAGATGAAAGTCCCACTGATGTCAGTGGGAAAGACTGGCTGGAATGACTTTGGTTACAGCTCCTCACCATGTACAGCAGGAAGAGTGTCCCAGGCACTTTGACCCTGATCAAGGCTCCAGTAATTTTCCTCCAGAATTATTCCAAAGGAATCTAAAAATGTCAGTGAATGTTGGCTACTGAAAACTGCCAGTTCCAGTGGTTGTCAGCACCAAAAGCTATTTCACATTTCACTTCAGAGCTACACTCCTGTACTTTGGTGACACTGCAATGAGAATACAATACTCCACAAGAGCAGCTTCCCAATTAAAACTAAGAAGTTACAGGGAAAAAATATCCCTGTTCTGTCAGCTCCACCTCCTTTCATATATTTGGAGTCAGCTATCCCCAATTTGGAAACATTTACTTACTGCTGATGAACTAAACTAAAACTTCAGGGGAGAATGAAGTGCATTACCTTCTACCTCTTGAATTATCAATAGAATTGCAAATAAGTCTGAATTTGCAACATTGAATGTCAACAGTTTTGTCCTAATTACATCCATGAGTCAGCACAGAAACACAATAGGGCAGAACGGGTGTAAAGCAGTAATAAATCCTCATTCTCTTTGACTATCAGATCCTGCCACAACTGGAACACTGGCTACTGCTGAAAAAACTCAACGAGAAAGCCCTAAACTAAAAAAATTACTTCTCTTAAACGAAAAATACGGAGATCTTCCATGATGCCATTTTTGTAAAGCCTTTCTTCACAGGAGAATTAGTTTTGATGTAACATTAAGGGGTTCCTTTCAAGAAATCATCTGGGTTTTCTGTGAATGCAGTCCCAAGGTCTCTGCACTCATATATTAGAGCACACAATTCATCTGTAGTTCTCAAAATCATTTTACAAATATGATTTTCCTTGGAGGAGCAGAATTATAATACTGCACAGTCTTTAATGCTTAGAGAAAGGGTTTTGCTTTATTTTAAACACTGAAGGCAAGTGACAAAGAGGACAAAATTCCTGAGTAAAATCTGGAAGGTCACTGCTAAAGACTGGGAATGCCAGCAGTAATTAGAAAAAATTATTTTGACAGACATGAATTTTCCAGATCACACAACTTTACATCATATGCTTCAGGTATAATTTTTCCAGATATGCACAGCTGCAATTTTTGTTTAGGGACTCTTTAGTTTTATTATTAAGGAGGAAGAGAGGGGAGGTCAGGAATAGCACCAGTTACTTTCATCACTTCTGAAACAAATGTGATCTCTATAGACTATTTTCCTACAAATTCCTGAAAAAACCCTGAAATTACAAGGGTTCAAAAATCACAAAAATGGTGATTTTTAAAAGAAAGGAGGCAGTAAATAATCTACTGAACACATCCCTCCTGCCTCCCAATTCTTCTGTCTAATGTGGAAGAAGACAGTGGCAGGCTAGGGCAGAGCACAGAAGCACAAGATGCAAACCAGAGGCAGGTAAATTAGTACACGACACAGATCACATGCAACGAGATCCACCAAGGCAGCAGCAAGTCTAACAGCCTAATAACAGAAAAGTGTGACAGCCATTGGTAGATCTGGGAATGACTGATTATCTAATGGTAACTGGTCCAAATAATAATGCAAATATACTCTGATGTTGGGAGTGGGAACTTTCTCGTACCAAACCTTCTCATTATAGCTATTACTTCCTCCTAGTAACATAAGTAAGACTGCAGGATGCTCTTTGTATGATGTTGGTTCCCTGTTTTGCCTGCTGCTTTCTAACAATACGCTTTTGTGATGGTGCTGGTTAGGTATAGTGAGTGGCACTGCTGAAAAAAAAAGCTCAGTGAATTCACTAAAATCAGGCATTTATTACTTGGATGATCTCTTTTGTAAATCAGTAACAGGAGAAATACACATTAGTCAGCCTATGTTCACCAAATCACAAAATGTAAAAGAGTGCATCGAGTGTCCAGATTCCTAGGTTATGAAGCTACTAGGTTTCCAGATTCCTAAGTTACCTAAAGTTGGAGAAAGATCATCCTAATGCCTTCTGCAGAAGGATACTGTTAATAAATGTAAAAATGTACCTACTGTAAATGCACTCTTCTTGCATTTAGATTTGTGCAGAGAACATCTTTGATTCTAAAAAACCAAAATTTTTAGGAGAGTTTTGAAAATCCTCTTAAAGAAAAATAATAAAATCTATTGTATATCCATAGGTAAATCATTCAAACTGGGTAACTTGTGAAAGCCTTATTTATACTTCTGTACAAATAATGACTTTTAGTTAATGGAGCTGCAAATGACAGAAAAAACAAAGTATGTTGCTTCATACAAAAGGGTCTGAAGACTCTTTCAAATTGCATAAGAGAAAAAAAAGATCTTGGTAATCTGTTCTTCAAGGTATGTACTGAATCATATGTATGTAATTTTTGTATGGTATGACTTGTTTATTTAACTATGTACTGTACTTATTGAGGCTTGCATCCAACAATGTGTGAGCAGTGTGTAGGTACATGGAAAACAAACAGGTAATACCACTGTTTCAAATACTTTTCCTACATACACACCTAATTTTAATGTCGTAAGCCATCCCACTGAAGTTGGTGGGATTACTAGCTAGAATTAACATGCTTCGATCTGTCATAAACCTGAGCCATACAAACCATACACATGCATTTTCCACAGAGAGACACATCAGCTTGATTGATGATGGAGGTTAATGAAACTTTGCCCTGGATAGATGAGGGGCTTTATCATAGCAAGCATTATTCTTATTCCTAAGGTGGTGTTTTGCAAAAAAAAAGAGAGAAAAGCCCCCCAAAACTTAAGTTTGCTTCAATAAAAACAGGATAGGAATTTATATATATCAGTGTGCGTGTGCATGTGCATATGTAAAAATGATACTTTGCCTAACCAAGTATACATACAAATGTATGTAATTTTAAAAGACTAATTTCTTACTCGCATGCCTGTGTTATGCACCAGCACTAAACAAACACTGGTTCTGTTTTTCTGCAAGTCTTTTGAAACCATATAATAAATGAAGTGCCCCCATTGACTTTATTTCTAAAACTTTGGGCCCAGTTAGTAAATAGAACATTTTCCTAACATGCTGGGTGTTTGGCTTGGATGGGCCAGTGACTTCAGGATACTGATGAAAATTTTACACTGACACACATCATATTTTATTAAACCATGTCACCCAAAAAACAATTAAGCAACATTTTTCCTCCCCTGCATTAAACAAGGATACAGGAAATATACCGTAAGAGATATTAGCACTGCTAGAAATGTTCAAAAGCAGAGCACTTGTACCATGCAAAGCATGCAGAGAGAAGAGGAAAAAAAGTACTGAAGCACCAGAGGGATACACGCATTTGTTAAAAGAAATTCTCTAAGCATACTAACCTGCTGGTTCTAATGAATTTTCTACTTTGTCGTTAACATCGAAAACACGATCATGAACACCTATAGTTTTCATACAGCTGTCTATAACAAAAATAGAGATAACAGCCAAATATGTTAGTGAGACACCCTTAAACTCCCCACTTTCCTTTTATTCTCCCTCTTTTTTTGTCTCTATTTACTATATATAATTAAGCATATTCATATTTTAAAGTCTGTGGCACTTGTCCAAATGCCAGAATAGCCTTCCATTTGTACAACAGTTTAAGAAACAACAAGTTAGCAACTGCCATGTAATTTAAAAAACTTTTATGATAAATGACACAAAAATATGATGAAAATCATAACACAAATGTTGCTGTATAAAACAGATACACAAGATTTAGCAGTAAAAAAAAAAAAAAAAAAAAAAATTTACTGCTGTTTACTAGACCACACAGTAAAGCATGCACTACAGAGCCACCCTCGAAAGCTTAATCTGAAGAACTTACTTGCTGGTCGCACAAAGACCTTAAGCTTTAGACAGGATCTCCTTCCATTATCTGGTATTGCAGAAGCTGTAAATGGGGAAGAAGAAAAGGCAAGTGGAAGAGTAAGACAGTGAAAATGCAAATATTCTTTTGTGCTAAAATAAAATATCCTTTACCTTCCCTTCATTTGAAGGGCTGGACACATTTCAGCCTCTGCATGTAAGGACTTCAGTGCACAAAGTAGCTTCATTATGCAAAAGCAGGGAAAGAACTGCATATTTCATTCTAATCCTTTTTTTGATTATTTTACATGGAAGAAGTGAAGCATGTGGTATTTTCAATGTTTCATTATCTCCTTCCACCTTTCCACACCTTTTTCTCAAGAGATTGTTTAATATGATTTCTGCTGTAATGCAGGTGTCTACTCTGAAAAATTACACTTCAGAATAATTAAAATCACTTAGAGAAAAGCTAGTCTTGAAATGCTAGGCCAGAGCCTTCTGCAACCCAAAAAGGAATGAAAAACAAAATGACACTGAAGGTGACAATGCTAAAAATAGAACTATGTACCCACTCTCATGAAAGCAGAGGCCCACAACATTAAATTCTACAGCAAAATCAGCCTCCATATGCTTCAATACATCTACCTTCATTGAAAAAATACTTATCTTGTTCCAGTCAAAACATGATTCCCCATGTTACATAACTTACAAACCAAAAAGCTGCTTATTCCTTCTTTCTGCCCTTCCTCATCATTTCCCATTCAAAGTATTTCATTTTAAGGGTACTGACTGTATTAGGAGAAAAAGAGTAAGTGAAAACATGTCCAGAACTAATGCAAAAGGTCATACACGTAAGACTAGTGTCAGCACCTACTTATGTCCCAGGAACAAGTGCAGCTATGAAAACTTCCTTTCTAGAACTATGCTTGCCTCAAAGCACATGATCATAGGGAAATACACCTGACTCTCACCACACACTGGACTTCCTAGTGCATTGTCTCCAAATCTGAACATGTTGGTAATTTTCATCAATGTCTGCAATTTTGAAATTGTACATTGGCCTGCAGTTCAACATGCACACTGGCAATCGAGCAACTTGACTTGGGCATGCAGATTTTCACTTCTGAAAGACCATTTGTGTACACATTTTTTTTTGCCCTTGCAAAAATGCTCAAAAGCTATAGCTGAAAAATACTGCCTGAAGAACTGCAAAGTAATTTTCGTTTTATTGCCTGGTCTCCCCCATCATTCAAAAAGCTATGTACTAGAACAGAACAAGTTGCCTTTTGGAGAAAATGGCAACTATTGGAGGCTGTCTAGATTTACAAAAGATGATTGGGCTGACAAGACGTTAGTTTGTTCTGTTTATCACTATTTCATCCATTTTTATTAATTCTGTCCCTGTTTGTGGTTAAACTAAAATGATTTATACACAGACATATGAATGCACACTCGTCTTCATGCTAAGCTCACACTTTATGGGCTCCTCAGCTAACTTGAAATGAATTCCCTTAGTCTTAGATGATGTGTTTCCACGGCAGGCATCAGATTTTTCCTGGGAAAACTTACCAAGAAGAACTAACAAATTCAGTACAAAAGCAAAAAAAAAAGGGAGCAAAGTAACAGTCCAATACAGCTAATGCTGTGTTTCTACACCTGTTGGGAAGTGCTTGAAAAACCTGTTTCCCTCTTTTAATCAAAAGACGAAAGTGTGTAGAAATGATGTTCCCCCCTTCACAATGACAAGCAGTTAAACAGTGTTAACAGCTGGCTTTGCTGTAGGCTTTCACTAAATCAAAGTCAGAAAAACTCCCTCTACTGACATTTACAGTAACTGGTGTGTTATTTAGGGCATAATATTTGCACTCTGTGGTTATATTCAGGAAATTGTGTCCTTTCTGTGGCCTTCACTGCATATATGCAACTGGCTAAACGCTTTGCTCAGACTAAACAGGCAGTTGTAGATTTCTCAAAAGATAAGAATCCTATGGCCATTACCACATTACTAGCATAAAGGTGGAAATCATATTTCTAACACTAGCCAATAGAGTCCATACAGTAATTTTATCACTAATGGATTTTTCCTGGTCAGAAAATATTTCAGAAGTGCTTCAAGACACAAATTTATTTAGAGACAAGTTTTACATTTCATGCTTACATAAAATAGGCTTGTTTTGGCTCATGTCGTTTATTAGAATACTGTTAGTCAGTGGCTAACTAGGATAGCACTGACTAGTTAAGATAGCTAGGAGCTAATAATATTCCAGCTGGAAAAAAACCAGAAGATTAATGCTTTGTACATATAAAGTCTATATGTGCACATAATATTTGCACACATTTAAGAGCAAACAACAGCTAATTAGCCATGTTCTTTGGTAAAACAAATATTAAAATCCATTCCCTGCTTACATCTTTTTCCACCAGTCTTTACATGGGTTTGCATACTATAGACTATATCATGAACTGCAGTCCTATTGCAGCCATAGCACTTGCATCCCAGAAACTGATGCAGTTTTAGCGGTAAGTAAAAAGTGCCTTTTTCCTTTACAGGGATATCATGTACTGTTAATGTTTGCAGTAAACTGAGAAAGATTCCTCTATAATCAGTGTTTTATACCTTCAGAAGGGATAATAATAATAACAATAATAACAATAATATTAATAATCGACATATTTTTCTGCTCTCACATCTGTCTCAACAATCAAGAACAAGTTAATAAAGGGACCTCTTTGGCCTCCCTGAGAAATTAAGAACTGTTAGCCAAGCTGAATGACTGCAATCATTATTTTTCCCCTTTCTTCTTCTTCTCTCTCCCTCTCCCTTCTCCCTTTCATCTTAAAAGAAAAAAACACAGACCAGCTGCATTATTTGCCTTAAGACCAGATCATCACCCACAGCAAGAAGTGACGTTGCCTCATATCATCTGTCCTCCTCTTACATATTGCAGTAATTTTACCAGTATTGTTCTGCTCTCTTCTCAGTCTTCTTTATTCTGCAATATTTTCCCCAGTATCCTATGAAAACCCTGCCTGTTGGATTAAGATATCCAGGATATGATAGAAACAGTTGGGATTTTTTTTTTCTCCTGTCAGCAACAAGCTCAAGGTATTTTTTCTCCGAATGTTAGGCACATGCAACTTGCTCCCTACTATGGAAGCCAAAAGTCCTCATTAAATAATTTTTTTTTTTGGTAAGTTAATGCCTCAAAGTTTGAAGTCCTATTTTTCTGTGTGAAAGTAGCTTTAATGGCAAACTCTTGCTGAAGAGGACAAAACTCCAAATTAGGGTGACTTACCAATGACCAATTCGACTAATAGCTACAAAAACCACCAATGACCAAAGCAACACAGTAGAAAGGATAAATAACGCATATTAACATTTACGAAGAATAAATGGTAAATATGCTTTTTCTGGAGCAGCAGTAATGCTGCAGCTAGGACCTAACAAAAGCTGAGGCTTACATGAGAAATACTGGGATTAGTTTGAACCAAAAATTTGCTATCAAACTGACTGCAACCAGAAAAATTCAAGTCTTGACTTTAGGATCTAAGGGTAGGAAAGAGTAAAGCATTAGCAGAAGAAATTTTAGAGGTTATAAGATGCTTTACTTTCCAGGAAAGGTGTGGTTCCTATGCAGCAGTCTGGCAAAGCCTTGGACACCCTCTTTCATGCTTGCTAGACAGCAACATTGCAGAGCTCTGGAAAGGAGAAAGAGAGCTGCTCTTTGTTATCCGGGATCTGCTGAAGTTGCTTCCCAGGTAAACTTGCTGTTGTTGCTACATTCCACTGAAATTAGCTGTAGTATAAAAAAATATGTCCTTTCTCCTTTCTGCACAAAACCAGGTTAGCCCCTAAGGCTTTGGTATAAGGCTTTTCAATTTGTCTATTTTAAAGGTGATATTACCTATAAAATAGAGGCCAGTTCTGAGAGCAGGAAGCCTCTAATGCTAATGGAACCTGTCCCACACAACACTTTCCATTTCAAAAGCCAAAATTCCCAAGGAAAAAAGGCAATTGAAACCTTGCCGCAGAACAAAAAGAAACCTTTGAAAAAAAGAAGATCCCTGTTAGGGAGCAAAAGAGGTTATATTGTCTTTTTTTTTTCCATGAATGATATTAGAATAGAAAAGGTCTAACTGGTTTAGTTTGTGTCAGGATGAATCACAATGAAAAACAGAAGAGGAACTCTGCAGTGTTGTTAGTTCCTGCATTCCATTACAATTCCTATGATACTTCACTCCTCCCCTGCCCCACCTCACCTTTACCAGCAACTTCATGAGTCTCTCCTTCAAATAACATGTTTTAGAATTCATAGTTACACAAAGACTTGAGGTTAGAAGGAAGTGCACTCTAAAAATGCCTGAAATCACAAATATATGAAAACACCTCAATAACTATGAAGACAATAGTTTTGGACTCTTCATTTATTTTAAACAGGAAAAGGCCACAAATCAGAAGAAATTCAGGTCATGATCTCTGTATTCTTGAGATGAAAATTCCATCCCCATTAGTTGAACTAAAAAAAAACCCTATGCAATGAACTATTGCACATAGGACTATATCCAAGCTGGATCCAAAAATGGCCCATAAAGACAAATTAGATGATAAAATTTCTCTTCTCTGAACCACTTTTGGCTACCATTTTTATACCCTGTAAGGAAAGGAAAGACAGTGAAGAAAATTATTCTCTCCTCCTCTAGAGCCAAACCATAAATATTTCAGTATTTGCTAGCTATATTTAAATATGGCAAAAATATACAGCTCCCTTCATCCCACTCCTAAGCAGTTCTCTGCTAGAAAACACATGGTACATTATTAATATATTAGATATAAATAACAGGTTAGGTCTTTCCTCAGTCAGATAAGGCTTAGCAGAGTTATTCAATGACTGCAGGAAGCACAGATATAGAACAAAAAGTAACAAGTAACATACACAGAAAACGGTGTGGGTTTTTTTCTCCAACAGTTTTGCAGTTGAATTTACTATGTTAAATCTCAAAAACTCCTTAAAAGGAGTCATCCAGATATGTCCCAATCAACCTACAAAGTAAGCTGATTAAAAAGTAAAAGAGAAAGGTATATACATTGTATATATACAAAAAAAGAGAAGGTATCAAAATTTCAGAAGTAACTTGGTTATCAGGACCTGCTAGTCATGTGATAATTAAGTATTTTCTTTTTTGAGACAGGCAGCAGTTTAGCTGGCAGCTGCCTGAGGCTCAGTTTCTAACCTAAGAGGAAGTTATTAGGATGTCACATATAAAAAGTGGCTCAACCATCCTATTTACTGATATTCAGGTATAATCGGTGGTTTCATCTGCTTGTCCACTCACTCATTCTTAGCTTTCTAATTACATTATTGTACCTTTTCCTACCTTTTCCTAAAACACAAGTCCTGATATAAATTAAAAAAAAAAAAAAAAAAAAAGGAAAGAAATCAAAAATGCAATTCAAATCCTCATTTAGCACTACAAATATATTTAATATCCAAGGCACAATCCACCATGGGCCCTATTAGCAAAACTGGAACTCTTCAGTATACAAATAGTGCTCCATTTATCTAAGTCAGTCAGACGGCACCTTTGTTTTAGAAAAGGGGGACACTGGTACAGGGACGTACTTTCCTTATGCAGAAACCCAACACCCCGCACCACATCTCCTCATGGCCCTGATACAACATGGTGCAGATACTCTGCAGATGATAATTCTCTTACTATTTTCTATTTCAAGTTTCTATTACCAGTTCACTTGGAGTATTCTCTGAAGCATTATAAAGCAGTGGTCATGAAACACTGGGGAGACAAGTCTGATCTCACTGTATTTTTGAAAACTGATGAATCTATTCTTCTGCTCTCCATCCAGCAAACAGGGTCTCCTTGTAGAGATGATCTGAGAAATCTCACCACGATCTCATCTCAATTCATTGCAGACATAGTACTATCAGCACCCTCTATGTTACACAAATTCTGGCACTGGTAAGTGCTTCCCAGCCACAAGCACTGAACAGAAGTATTGGTTCAGCCTGAGAAGCCAATAGAGAATTAATTTTGCACTTCTCCCCAGGACACTAAATAGACATGCCACATGTATACAGCTGGAGTAAACAACTAACACTTTCCAGTTAAAAGCGTTGCACTTGTAACTTCCGTAATCACCTGGAGAAACAGCACAAAGAGAGAACCTGCAGCAACCCCATACATTGGATGCTACATGTTGTAAATCAGAAACTCATATGTTTATGCAGTCCTTTTACTTAGTCCTGTAAGTTATAGACAATCAGGCGAAAATATTTATAGCTATGATTTGCCTCTAGCCCTTTCAGGCACAATACCACTCCCATTAGTCAAATCCTATATCCAGGTAACCTTATACAACCTGAAAATCATAATTCCAGCAACCTGAAGTGTTTTAGCATCCAATATCCTCTGTCAGCTACAGAGCTTTAGAAAGTTTTTTTTTTAAGAACGATCATCTGCTGCTTTCTTTGTAAAGAAATGAGTATGTGTGAGAGCATTAAAAATGCAGTTTTCCATTATGTTTGCCACAGGCAATATTTCTCAATTTGTGCAAGTCAAAAGAAAAAAATAGCCTATTAGTTGTTAGAAGAGCTGAGCCTTTCCCCTGTAGGTTTTCATGTGATTTACCATACAACACAAATGTATGCAAATTAGCCAGGTAAATGCAGAATTAGTTATTAATATTCTTCTCACAGTTTAGATTGAAAAAAGTTACAAATTTACATAAATGGTTCAACTGAAAAAGTCAGCTAGAATTTAATGAATCAATAAAACACTCCTTTGTGTACATACATGAAGTAAAGCCCATACCTAAGGACAACAAAGGGGTCTTCAAAATTTTTAATCAAAAAAGAAGCTACCTGAAAGAATTTACTCACCATTTTCTCCTTTTAAGTGTGAAAATGAAAAATTAAAAACAGATAAATACTGGTCCTATAGAAATCCCAGCTTTCACCCATACTTGAGTTTAATTTAAAGAAGAGTCTTTGCATGTCTGCTCTTTCATTCCAACATATCGACAAAAGTTTTGTTCTGGTAGCATAAACATGACTGTTCTGAGAAAATTAAAATATGGAATGCTCATGACTTACTCATTCTTCAGATCTAATAATCAAGCACAATTCCTCAGTAAATGATGACTAAACTTATTTGTACTTTTGCTATTGCTATGTCTACCACCTCTCTGCATTTAGTCATCTTCCAAGATGAGATCACTAGAAAAAAATTACTGAACAAGTTGAAGACTCAGAAATCTCAAGCCAACAGTAAGGAAGAGAATCTCATCTGGAAAACCACCTGACCTAGGACTGCCAACAACATTTAAAAACTAAGAAAAATTACCTAACAAGGAAAATAAATAAATAAATAATCAATTGGTGCAAGGTCGCACGTAATACTGTCTATGGCTGAATACAGACAAAAGTACCATGGATACTAGTATTTCCAAATGAAGTTTTATAATCATAGAGTCATAGAATAGTTTGGGTTGGAAGGGACCTTGAAAGATCATCTGGTCCAAACCCCATACAATAGGCAGAGACATCTTCAACTAGATCAGGTTGCTCAGCCCCCCCAACCTGACCTTGAATGTTTCCAGGATGGGGCTTCTACCACCTCTCTGAGCAACCTGTGTCAGTGCTTCACCACCCTCATCATAAAAACTTTCTTCCTTTTGTCTAGTCTGAATCTCCCCTCTTTCACTTTAAAATCATTACCCCTTGTTCTATCACAGCAGGCCCTGCTAAGAAGTTTTTCCCCACCTTTCTTATGGGCCCCCTTTAAGTATCGAAAGGACTGCAATAAGGGCTCCCCGAGCCTTCTCTTCTCCAGGCTGAACAAGCCCAACTCTCTCAGCCTGTCCTCACAGCAGAGCTGCTCCAGCCCTCGGATCATTTTTGTGGCCTCCTCTGGACCCGCTCCAATGGGTCCATTCATTCTTGCGTTGGGGGTCCCAGGGCTGGACACAGCACTGGAAGTAGGGTCTCACCAGAGCGGAGCAGAGGGGCAGAACCACCTCCCCCGACCTGCTGGCCACGTGGCTTTGGATGCAGCCCAGGAGATGGTTGGCCTTCTGGGTTGTGAGCGCACATTGCCGGCTCATGTCCAACTTTTCATCCACCAAGACCCCCAGGTCCTTCTGGGCAGGGCTGCTCTCTCGGGGGTTGCTACAACCCAGGTGCAGGATCTTGCATTTGTCCTGTTGAACCTCATGAAGTTCATCTGGGCCCACCTCTCAAGCTTGTCCAGGACCCTCTGGATGGCATCCCATCCCTCAGGCATGTCTACCACACCACTCAGCTTGGTGTCATCTGCAAACTTGCTGAGTGCACTCGATCTCACTGTCTATGTCATTGATGAAGATGTTAAAGAGTACTGGTCCCAACATGGACCCCTGAGGGACACCACTTGTCACTTATCTCCACCTGGACACTGAGCCATTGACCACTACCCTCTGGATGTTACCATCCAACCAATTCCTCATCCACTGAATAGTCCACCCATCAAAACCATCTCTCTCCAGTTTAGGGAGAAAGATGTTGTGGGGATCTGTGTCCTCACTGATCCCCACTGTGGGGATCCTTAGTCCACTGATGTGCTCACTCCATCGTATAAGGCCACTAGGTTGGTCAGGCAGGACTTGCCCTTGGTGAAGCCGTGCTGGTTGTCTTGAATCACCTCCCTGGCCTCCATGTGCCTTAGCAGAGCTTCTAGGAGGATCTGCTCCATGATCTTCCCAGGCACAGAGGTGAGGCTGACAGGTCAGTAGTTTCCAGGGTCCTCCTTCCTACCTTTTTGAAAAATGGGAGCAATGTTTCCCTTTTTCCAGTCACCAGGGATTTCACCTCACTGCCATGACTTTTCAAATAGCATGGAGAGTAGCCTGGCAACTACATCAGCCAATTCACTCAGGACACTGGGATGCATCTCATCAGGTCCCATAGTCTTATGTATGTTCAGTTTCCTCAGGGGATCACAGTATTAAAAGGGCATCTAATACAAATGCATACTTTGCTTTACTCCTGCATGCTCAATGACACCTGTATAAAGTGAAGGTAAAACCAATTATACTGTATTTCTGTACTCATCTCTCTGTATGTGTGCACATACATGCCTAGACACATACACAGACATATTCTGCGCTTCATTTTAAATATAAATCACAAAGTGCACAGCAATGGAGAAAAACGTGATAAAAGCTCTGTGCACAACAAACAGATTGTGAAATACTACTTTTATTTCCTAATGTCTTATACCTAATCTGCACTGGTTTTGCACTGTGTAAAATCACTGGATTATTATGGCCTGTCTCACAAGTGACTATATTTCTTAGACCCTTAAAAATAACCTAGTAAATGGAAATGACTTGCCAGACAAATGCTATTTTAGTGAGAGTTCTTGGAAGAAAGTAATACATAGTTATTGTTTCTGCATTAGCACTTAATGCTGAATTAACCATCCCATTGCAACTGCTTGGCCAGAAAGAACATAATTTTTCTTGCAGTTTCTAATCCATTGCAGCTTATGTATCTGGTTGAAGACGGCATGGATTGAAAGTAGGCTTCATATCAAAGTCATACAAAAGTCATCAAATCCTGTATGGTAAGAGATGTAAGCCATGGACTTCCAGTTTAATTAAGCCATTTGTCCAGTATTTCCTCTGTTAGAGGACTTAGCATGGTCTAGCCCTGTATCTCTCTCAGGAAGGCCCCTTATCGGCTCCAGAGGGTGATTTAAAGACAAGACTTCTCCGATGTTGGCCCAGCTGGTGTACTGGAGTCACAGAATTATAGAATCACAGAATCATAGAATTATAGAAAGGTCTGGGTTGGAAGGGACCCCAAAGGATCATAGAGTTCCAACCCCCCTGCCACAGGCAGGGACACCAACCTCCAGGCCTGGATCTACACAAGGTTGCCCAAGGCCCCATCCCACCTGGCCTTGAACACCTCCAGGCATGGGGCATCCACCACCTCTCTGGACAGCCTGTTCCAGCACCTCACCACTCTCTCCGTAAAAAACTTCCCCCTAGTATCTAATTTAAGCCTGCCTTCCTTTAGTTTCAGTCCATTCCCCCTTGTCCTGCCAGACGTTTTAGTCAGACGTTTTTAGTGCAGAATGTCAAAGCATCCCAAAGCCCAGTCTTTCACAGTGGTGGGCACCTCTGAGCAAGGCTCATATGAGGCAGAGTGCATCACTTTGGATCCAGTCCAAAGGTCTATTCTAGTCATACTGTTATGATCTGTCCTCCCAAGTTGCTGAGTCCAGTTGAGCTCAGGAAAACACAAAATCACCTCAGTGCAGGGCAGCCTGTATCCTTCACACCTTCAGGAGACCAACAAAGCAGACATTTCAGCTGCAGAAAAACCCAACCCTGTCTGAGCTGTTCCTCTGAATGAAGCCAAGAACCAAGCTCAGCTGTTCTTTGCAAAGACTTATTTTTCTTCATAAAAGCAAGAACAGTTATGTTTGTTTATGACCCAGGGCAAAGCTGTCATCTAACTGCAGCCTGAGCTTCCCAGAGAACCTACCTTGCCTCTGTGGTGTTTCTTCTCATTAAGAACCAAACAAAACTCAGCTGGAAATAAATGAAAGGTATATCCTACTTTGAATGGACTTTTAGTTGCACGAAAGCTCTGTGAAATATAAGGAGATATAGATGAAGAATAGATCATACAGTTGCTCACAAATGAAATATTTGCAGGCCTTTCACATATGAAGGCTTCTCTTTCATAAATGCAAACTGTATTACATACCATAAAATCCGATCTAACATTTCTGCACTGGCACAATATGAATGACTGATGTCATGCTTTTCTATTGCAACAAACCAACACTTATTAACTAGAATGAAATAAAAACCTCAGATCTCATTACTGTTTTCAGTGGCATTAACAAAACCAAATACAGTTATTGTACAACATTAAGACTGTATTAGTGTAAATTGCTAATAAAGCAAGTTAATACTATCAAATAGAGCACTTAGAGAAAAATATATCCCCCTCATAGTTTTCATAAGCTCTTTTGTACTTTGATTTTCCCTTGGTATCACTAGAAATAAAATGTTTTTCTTCAAGCAAGCTATCCATTTTGCTAATTTCCATCTCTAAGAACTAGACCTAAGTAAATCCTTTGAAGAGACATTATGGTCTTGTTAGTAATGACCTTCTCTTTTTGATCTTTAAAGCAACATGTTCACCCACATGGAACTTGTGGGTATTGTATCACGTTTCTAAACCTCATAGACTTTAATGGACTTCATATTATCCATGTCTAACTTTACCACTGATGACACTATAATTAAAGCAGAAAGAAGCATTCCATTCTACTTCATTTTCATGGGCTTGCCACTATCTTTAAAATATTTAGAAACATTTGTACCTTCCTATGCTATGCTTGTAAATGCTGTCAGTTTATAAAAATACAGAAGTAATTATAAATGTTGTATTGTGCTAGGAGAATGACACGTACATAGACATGAAAAGTTACTTCTGCTGACTCACCTAAGCAAAACAACAAAATATCTATGTCTTGTGGGGGAGGGAGAAGAGGTAAAGGCAGGAAGAGATCTTCAAGAAGCTGCCTTAGGATCAGGGAAAATTTATAAAGAAGAACAGACTGCAGGTTGCATTTTGCTGTTATTGAAAATGAAGGCAAACAGTGAGAACCATGCAAGTTTGAATGTGTCTGAGTGCACATGCATGCCCAAAAGTTTGCAAATGCACCGTTTAGAGAGAAAACCATTGCTTAAAAGATTTCTGAAGGGCTTTTCTTCTTGGCAGAGTTCTAACAGCGCCTTGGCACAGCCTTTACAAAAAGTGCCTTTATGTGCAGTCAGCTCTTACATAGATAAATCCAAATCTGAGCAGAATGGAAACCAGATATGAAATAGAAAATGTAAAGTTTGTAAAACATACAATAGTCCCCTGTAACTCAAGCTCTGATTCTGACAAGTAAAGATTCTCCGGACAGAGATCTTCGGTTTCATTACATCTACTATGACGGGGTCCCAGGTCATGATTGAGTAGAATACAAACACAATAACAGATGCCAGCACTATATTAATAACAGTATATCTTTATCAGGTGAATTTCCAGTTTGCTTAAGTCCTGCAGAGGAACTACTGAACTTTCAATCACTCCACTATACAAGCCAGAAATTTTTCTCTAGTCCTTAGAAGGATTTCCTTAGCCCTGCAATTTGTCACCTTTACCATGAAAAATTCTGGAACATATCAAGCTGTAGTTTTCTCTTTAACCAAAATCTGTCCAGTGTATCAGGCAATAGCAGTTTTATTTAAACTTCTAGATCCCTGCTTCTTTCTTTCACTTGTCTAGCTTATGATCAGTGCCACAGGTGACACTCACGCTTTGAAATACGTATTTGAAAAAAGCCAGCTGATGTGAGAATAGCCACAATCTCATGAAAGAGAACTGCTGCTTTGTCAGGAATTTGGCATGTCTCACCTATGCCAGAAAAGGACTGTAGACTGTCATAACTATCACTGTGGGAAAGTCTAAAACACCCATGGGATAGCTAACCTTTCATTTTACTCTGCCACAAATTATTTCCTTCTGTGTTTTTTTTCTTTTCTTTTTTTTTTTTTTTTTTTTTTAAGATTAATGTATACCACAGGATGTTTGGCCCTATTTCCAGTAATCATTCCCAGATGAACTCAAAATTAGACATATATGCATACACTTTTCCATAACTGGGACTCAAGAGCCCTGGTGGTTTGGAAACCATTTCTTAAAAGCAATGACTACCTCATCAGACTGTTGAAACGTACAGGTACCTCTTGAGTTTTTGTTTTCCTGAATGCTGTTAACAATTGTTCTCTCAGAACTGAATCATTTCTCCACCACTCTTCCAGAAAAGTTTCACACTACCAGACTGTTTCACAAGTGGATTGGGAAATTCTCACCTCTATTTTCCACCCACTGCTTTCTGATCTAAGCAAGCACCTCCCCACTGCAAGCTTGTTCCTCTATTCTGTACATGTTAATGAGTCAAGGAACTCACGTAACCAAATTGTGAGCAGCTA
Source organism: Podiceps cristatus (assembly GCA_000699545.1). NCBI lineage: Eukaryota > Metazoa > Chordata > Aves > Podicipediformes > Podicipedidae > Podiceps > Podiceps cristatus. Next base: position 38,283 of record JMFS01037014.1, read on the forward strand.
ATGGTGCTTTCCATGCATATCTGAGGTCATACATATGGAAAACAATATAGGATAACAAAACCATTTACTTGAAACCTTCTTGCTGATGCATATTTCACTTCAAAAGAGATGGACAAAAACTCTGCCAAATTATCTCCTCTCAACCACACAGTATCAATCACTGCTTGATTTAAGTGCCTCTAACCTAATGTGGTATCTCCACTCCTCAGTGGGTGGAGACCTCAAGCCTGCTCATACTAGAGCAACCCTGCCAGTGAAGTACAGAGTCTCTATCCCACATCCCATAATCATGAAGATCTACTTACATTTGTATCTCAGTTCCTGGCTAGTCCATATCAATGGACATCTGAACTGGACATAGTTCTGGTAGCTCTGCACAGCTAGAATGACAGTGTGCATCAGATGCGTCTTACCCCTCATGTTTAAAAGTGGGTTCAGTGTACTGAATTTCTTCAAAGAAGCCTGGATAGACTCTCATTTACCTTAGGAGAAGAGGCACTTGAAATGCATGTATTTTCTCCTTGAGTTACTGCAGCAAAACATGCAGCATTCAAAAATCTCATAACCAACCAACAAAAAAACCCCACTCTGAGATCAATTCTCTCACTTTGGGGTGGGGAGAAGCATCAGATCTGCAAATATGTGTGTAGTCTTTGATCTGGAGTCTTAAACAGCAAGTGTAACAGATGCTTTCATTACATCTATGAATTATACTGTATGAAATTGGTGACTGGAAGGCCAAAAAAATCCTGAGTGTGTCTACATGGATGCTGCAGTAGCGGTTAGACAGGCCACACGTGCCTGCTGCTTGCCGTCCAGCTCTCACAGCTGTCTCAGGCACCAGCTGTCCTGGAGCACGGAGACACAGGAGGTCCAGCATGACCCAGCAGGACTTCCATCCATGACAATGGGTCTGTCTCATGGTTTCTTTCGGTGACTGCTGCATAGCCAGAACCAATGACACAGAAGGGTTCTTCTTGTTCTGTGTTCCTAGTTAATTTTTAAGATCTCTGTAAACTTCCAGTTCACCTTTTAGGGGTCACTGAATAATTCGGGTTTTTTGCCAAGTAAGGGTGCTTGTGGTATACTCCTGCATTTTTCTGTTCTCCCCTTGTGAAATACCCTGCTGAGATGAGAATATTTTTTTCCTTGGATTAAGCTGGATTTTTTTTTTTTTTTTGAAAGACCATGAGGTCTGTAATCAAAGCTGGCACTGGAGCATCTTAATTACAGAACACAGCAAGGAACTTTTGCACATGTTTTGAGGACTTCCCATTTCCCATTCACAGAATCTTCTTGCTGAGAAAGCAGAGATCACGAGAAAAGTTTGGGAGACAGGACCCAAACTGGCAATAAATAATTTTTCACTTGTGCCTTTAATACCAAGATCAAATAAAGAAAATTTGACCCTGTATTTGTATCATGTCATTCCATTTTTGTTTGAGAAAACATCCTGAACTCCTCAGAAGGAGGGCTGATGGTGGGGCGGGGGGATATCAAGGTTTATGTTTTTTGTTTTTTTCAGAAAAAATCAAGCATCTTGAAACAGAGCTACAGAAAAATAGCATGTCTGAAGCTCTCTCAGTGCTAGCTGCTTTCTGCTGAGCTGAAGTGACCATTTTCAGATCCTTTCAATCTGTGGTGAAAAGATCATTACCATGCTACTCCCGGGAAGTCAGTCCTCCTGCAAGTGAGCTCCTTTGTTATGAATATGGAACAGATGGAACCAAATCTATCTGCTCCATAGGAACAAAAACACTTACAACCTAGCTCTCTCTATTAAAGACTCTACTTAGCTCCTTTATAGCACTGGCTTTCTGTGCACTGCTGTGAGGTTTTGACTTTATAGAAAAAGGCACTTCATAAAAGCAATAGTTCTTACTCTTAAACCAAAAGCGGCCTAAGAACTGCAGAAGATGAATGAAGAGTTTAACCCGCATGGCTCCTTGGAGATATGCAAATATTCAATTACTATTTTTTTTAAGCTAGAGAAAGGATTTTTTGTGAGGAGGAAAAATAGCCATATGTTTGAAAGACTGTGCATCAACAGCAATGAAGTATATAGATAATAATATGCTACTCACTCTAATAAAGATTGAGTCTATGTTATTGCAAGAAAGAACATGGATTTTATTTGTACGTATGAAAGTGTGGATCAAGATGACTTCTGCAAAGAAATCTGTATCAGTCTTTCAAAAATTTACTTTTTTCATAGGAGACAAAACCCCCTGAAATTAAGTCCCCACCATGAATACAAAAAAGATTTAATGCATTAATTTATCTCCAAATATTGCATCTTGTTGTGCTTATTTCCTAAGACTTTAACAGAAATTACATCAATATTACACCAATTAACTTTGCAAACTGAAAATATGCATAAACTATAGCTGAAACCAATAGATGTACTTATTGACTCTGTTCATTTGCAGCAGAGTTAACCGGGCTCAGGTAGAGTGTCTGTCACTTCTACTATCAGAACAATAACGAATGTTTATTCCTAGCCACATATACATACAGATATGTTTTATATCAAATTCTCACAAAACCCCATACAATAGAAGTCAGTGGCCTGCTTTACTCACTGTTTAATATGTTAATACATTTACCGTCTGGCTGCTTTTTCAGAAGTAATTGAAAAAAGGATTTCTGTGGCAGGATGCTTTGATTCTGACTAAATCAAGTCTTCAGGCAAATCTCCCCCTGCCAGCGAAGGCACAGCTTGCCTGAAGTCATAACCTTTGTTGGTGGAAGAGAACTGGCCTTGAAACAGATCATGAAGCAGATGTTTTATGCCAAATCAGAGTCTAGGGATACAGAGGCTACTGCAAATAAAACTCCTCTCCTGTCTGTTCAATCATTTCAATTCCCTGCAGTGTGAAATATGAACTTTCCAACAAACGGCCAGTGCACTATGCAGCACAGCAGGGAGAGCAAGCACCACAGATGCACCAAGGGCTGCAAAACTTCATTAGGTCTGCTTTTCGGCCCAAGCCTCAGCAGTGACATGTGGCAGCCACATCCAATGGAAGGCAATGGCATTTGTAAAGACAGGTTTCCATCAGCTCCCATTTATAGACATTGCGTGCACTTGCTTGGGGGAGAAGGAGGTTCATATGGCAGTATCCACAGTTCATGGTCACTCAGGTCACAACAAAGATGCTTTTTTTTTTTTTTTTTTAATGATTCTCTTTACAATTTTCCCGAGACATGACTGCTGATAAAATACTCACCTATGGGCTCACAAAAAAAAGAAAAAAAAAAAGTCTCATCAGCTTGACGTTAAACCTTTGCTACACAACTTATGAAAAAAGCCCTACAGGAAATCCCATTGTTGAGTAGCTGAACACCTTCATACCAGGACAGGCAGGACAGGGCATGAGCCCTGCTCCCGCCACCTCTGAGGATCATGCAGGACTCCGGTGGCATCTGAGCAAAAGGACAAGACAGTCCAATGCTCCAGCTCCCTCTGTTACTGGTCTCTTTCTGTCTGATTAAAGCATTCCTTATCTAGAGACACACATTTGCTCTTGAGAGATAGCTGTTTAAAACACTAGTTAAATGTAAAACAAGCCTTGTACTCTCAAGTCAGTTTCTATCCACATCAACACTACAATGACTTTTATGTGTTTCTAAGTGAACAGTTGCACTTTGTGTTAACAGGAACACCATACTATACTAGACTATCTTAGCTCTTGATTATGGGAGAGCAGAAATGGGGTTCAAGTTGGTAAGAATATGGCATTTGCACTTTGAAAAAAAAAAAACAAAAACAAACCACCAAACTAAACAAAAACCCTGGTAAAACGCAAACATACTATTTTAAAGAACCTACTTGACAAGCTTTCAAGATGTTTACAATCCACAATAGAGATCACATTTGCAGACATCAGTGCTTCATGTGCAAAGCTTTTAGAAATCTGGCCAACTATTTGGATACCTAAGTGACAGCTATGTACTTCTAAAATTATGACTCTAATTGGGAATGCTAAGCACTTCTGACATATGGCCTGTAATACTCAATCTATTTATTTTACCTACTTTTGGACTGGGATCAAGGAAGAACAGGATTGAATAAGCATATGTGTAATTTACATAAAATAAATTACATATATAGTATCTAACCCTAGTTTAGGTGGATTGTGTCTTTTTTTTTCCCCCCTTTTTTTTTTTTTTTTATTTGGAAAATTTGTGTGTTCAGGTACATTTCAGTTAAGTTCCCCAAAGTCTAAATAAAGATTCCACTCAAACATACATACACTAAATCAATGTGATTTCCACTGATGGTCAGGTCAAAAAGACCATGATGATAACTAATCTGTGTGCATGGTTCTCAGATTTTTTTTTTTCCAGAAATCCAGTTGAAGTGAATCAAATTAATAATTTTTACCATCCAATGTACATACAGTTGCTATTTATTTTTCAAATCTGAAGTAAAACCATCATTGAGAAGTTTATGTCTATAAATAAAAAAGCCTGTTTCTTAATGAAATGACACAGAAAAAACGTACCACTACTTGTAGTCTTTTTCCGTCCTCCCCTCACAGAAAACTATCATTTCAGGGCCTTCTTTCTTCAGCCAAAAATACAGTCGCTGAAGAGCTAGGGCAATTTCATGGGACTTTCTGTTACTATTTTATTCATGTGGCTTTCATTGCAAACTTCCTTGTAGAATGTACATGTGCTTATAATTTCACATCATATTTATAAAGGTGCAGTGAAGATTTACATGTACATATTAGCCCACAGACTACAATATGCTGCTCACAAACATTCTGTGGAACAGCATACATCCTTGTAAAAATCCAACTGTACTCACACAAGTACCAAAAGTGTAATTTTAATTTACACTTCTAAAGCACAATGCTCTTTATCCTCATAGTTGATACAGTTCTGAAAATTTTCTCTTCCTTTTCTGCCTACAACTTAGATGTGGCACCAAGAGATTTATTTTTTTCTTAAGGCTATTTTTCACTCAAAATATTCTCTAGTTCACTGAAATGAAAAATTCTTGGGCAGAAATATCTCTTTTCAGGTAGGATAGCAAATTAAGAAATCTCCCTAGATAGATAGTCCTTTACAAGGGGTTTTTCCCAAGATAACTCTTTAGACCTTTGTAAAATCTAGAACAGATTATAGGATTTCCAAATTATCCCATAATTTGGTCAGAAGAAATGCTATTGTTTCTGATGAGAACAAGTAGCTGGTGAGGCCAAGCAGAGAGCGGTAAGAGCAGCATGCCCTCAAATCACCCCTCACAGCAAAGACCGACCATTACACATATTAGGTGCCAGGTACCTGCAAAGCTACTGGAAAAGGCAGTTTCTCCCTCAATTAAGAAGGCAGCAACAGCATGGCATGACACATAGTTTGGGGAACTCCAATGAAAATAAACATTTTATATTTCGCATCCCAAGGATTTTGGTGGCAAACCAAAATGTTTCTTTTCTGGAAAGTGGACCTATCTCCTTGTGGAAGCTGGAGCAGATTTGTAGAGAATGGCTCCTTCTGCCATCTTCTGCAACAAACAGAAGGTTTCAGTGGGAATGTTTTTCCCTTAATGCACTTCCATGACCAGAAGAAGGGGAGAGGAACTAAGCACAGCAAGGAAGGAAAGTCAACACCTCATACAGTCACATCTCTACCCTGAGAAGTATTGCAAGCAATCCCCTATCTAAACTGGGGCTGAATTTATCTTTAACCTCATTTTCACTTTGGAAAGTTTACACCCTGTGTAGTGATAACAGCATGGTTACACCACATCAAGAACAAGAAAGAAGAACTAGTCAGCTCAGCCCATAGAGGAGAATGGCAATTTAGTGAAAGAATAATACAATGCCCAGGAGGCACTTCACTGGCATTTTATATTACAGACATTTTACCTTTCAGTGGAGTTAAAGTTATCTATATCTTTAGCTTGACAAAATTAGCATTTTTATAATCACAATAGCTAAAGTATCACAAAAAGATTATTTTTAATCAAAGATTTAACCAATATGTGACTTTTGCATATTATTATTTTTTGTATATATGTGTAAATATATGCACTTACAAAAGCATAAAAGCTATACACTCATAGCTGCTAAATAAATACATGATAAGTACAGGAAAAAAGGTCAGTAAGTAGAGAAGTGAACATTGTTACAAACATTTTGTCATTTTTTTTTAGAACAGTACCTCTAATCCAACACTCGGCCTTAGAGGAAAAAAAAATAGTAGTAGACTCTTCACTAAATAGATTCACTGCAAGTTTCACACCTGCTTATATTAAGCCATGGACGTGATCAAGTTCTCAGACCCCACTGAATTCATCAGCTGCCCCGTACTAATTTTGAGGAGAGAGGGACACATTAACTCTCTGTCACAGGAGTTCCAAAACCTCCATGAAAGAGAATCATCCCTGCAGAAATCTCTAAGTTTGATGAACAGAAGCCTTCCCTATTACAGTTTCAGTATTAGCCACAGTAAGGTTCTTGGGGGAATAACACTACCTCTACTGATTTTATCATGCCCTTTTTTTTTTGTGTGAAATATTTCACTGAAAATAATTGGAACCTAATGATGGTTCAGAGGAGTCTCTATGCGAGAGAAAGAAATAATAGGAAGAAATGTTATGTTTGAGACTATATTTTCACAGGATGCATAGACATCCAATGGGAACTGTCAGAGCCACCAATCAATTAATTTTCTAATCTCTCTGTAATGAGGTTTTTTTCTCCTTCAACCCTTGTTTGTCTCCTTTGTAGCAATCAGCTGATTTTTCACTTGTGTTTTGATTTCCTTCATTCCCTATCACCCTAAAACACAAAAGTGGAAGAAAAAGGGTAGCTAGCCATAACAGAACAAAATACAGCACGTCTGTTCTTTAATTCCTTGGAACATGATAAACTCAAAAGTAGTAGCTAGGAAATTGATTTTGTCTGTCCAAAACATGTGAAAGTGTGAAGATCATGTTGGCAGTCTGCCCTGCACTGCTGTTAAACCCTGCAATATTCATTTTGACCTCTTTCTTATCATTCTAGTAATTTATTCACACACTGTACCAAGTTCATGGACTGCTCCTACAGTACTCCATAGAATTTCTTGCAGATGCACAGAATATGAAGCGGTCACCTGTACTACTTTCTCCTGGAGATCAAATAAGGCACATGAAGCCATCTTGAGGGAAAAAAAAAAAAAAAAAGACAATGTGGGCAAAGAAAGAAGAAAGTATGGAGACAAAATTAACCAAAATGTGCTAAAACAGCAGTTAGACAGACACCTCACTTCTCCTGTTGGAAATCTAGACTTGCCAAAAAATTAAGAAATGTGGGTCTGATTTATTTTCTAACCTTATTCTGCTTTGTTGATTAACCTGTTTCTGCTCTTAAAATGAATTACACCATCTTGTGTCTCCACTGTATAATTTTATCAAGGAGATGGCAAATCATGCTGGCGGTGACGGTGCGCACTGAAGTGGAATGTATAGTAAAATACAGTTTTCCTCAAATGAATTGCTGAAACCGTTAATCTTTATCTAAATGCCCATAATAACTGTTTTGTTCTCTGTGGCAGTTGGGAGAAAAAAATGTCTTCCAGAAAGCATTTTGGCAGCCAATCTGCTTGTTAATAAAACCTGGAGAAACATTTGTGATTAATATAAATTACTAATTCTACTTTTAATGCCTAAACGTGACAGTGACTAATTTATGCAGTTTCGCTTGAGCTGCCGCTGAGTATTTCAAGTGGAATTGCGAACAAAGAACGCTGTTGCACTGGTGTGCGTTTCTAAGCAAAGCTACCACAGGTGCAGCACTGCAGATGAGGAACCCTATCTCTGGCAATAATTTCTAACCATACTGTCTGGTTGCTCTGCTTGGGCTGGGGGGAAGGGTCAGCAATGTAAGCTACCGAACACCCTCCTATTATAAGTTGGAAGTGGCACATTTTGTACAGACATGGGAGCCGGTTACAACAAACTGTGAGGCTGTAAGGCAGCTGTTGCTTCTGCTACCTAGTCAGCAGCAATGTGCTGCTGTAGCAGTGTAGCAGTGCTACAATGGCAGAGAGTAAAATCTTCCCAATTTCAGTTTGAAACTCAGTACTGCAGCAAAGTGTGTGGGCTGGAAAGTGGGTGCTTTGCAGCACATTGGTGAACAGCTGTCAAGCAGACGCCTCATTCCTCAGAGGGAGTCTTGTAATCGCACAGGTTACTCCAGTGAGACCCAGTTAAGACAGCAGAACGATGAATGGTGAAAAATAAATAATACCAGCATTTCAAGGCTTCAGACAACTGGTCAACAACTGCTATCTTTGTCTTGTTATAAACATACTTTAAATATATTCTTACACATGACTATTAATTTGAGACGCCAGTAGCATTATAATTTGCTTGTTTATATTCAATTGCTAATGAAATAATTCAAAAAGTCTTGTGAAATATAAGAACATTTTAGAAAATAAATTGCAAAACAATACCCTAACCCTACCCATGTCAGCTGTTCACATCTGAACTACACAACAGTGCCATCATCCTCACCGGAACACACCTTTATTTCTGCATAAACACATGCTTTGCTTCTGCACTTCTCTCTGAGAAAGAAACTTATTTTCTACCTTGCTGATGTGCCTATAGTGTTTTGACTATGGCATTCCTCCTTTCTACTTCTTGATGCCATTTACAGAAAGGACCTAAGGAAGTCAGATACCACCTCCCCGAAGTACCAATGAGTACTGCACACATGTAAGTCCATTTCCCTAGGGAAAAACAAGCTCATGACTTTTGTGTGCATCACCAGCCAGAAGCAAAGATATGTTAATACTAAGCCCTCTTCAAAAGGAGAGGTTGCATTCTTTTACAGTCCCCAGGATGCTTAAGAAAGCTACAATGTCTTTTTCAGCCTAAGGCTACTTTACTTCTGCTCAAGATTTCTCTGGCAGAAATACATTTGCTTGTGTACAGAGAACAAGCCCTGCTGCAGCCACTGCTAGGGATCCTGACTTCAGTCCCAATGCAGGGGGCCATGCCGTAGGATAGTGTATTTTTCAGTGCCTCACAGCTGAATGTCTTCTGCAAAACCCTAAAATATTAGACAGAAGTAATCCACATGCAGTTTTTAAAGATACAGACATCAAGATACAGAAAGATGACCCATTATTACTGAAAGCAGTTGTGTCAAAAAACACATAAGAAGGAATCCAAGCTCATATCGTCACAATATCCCCCACCTACGACTTATAAAACACAATGTACATTAAACTGATCTGGTGTATTTTTCCCTGAACACATTTTGAACACCATTATGACTGAATTGTCAGGGCTCTTTAAATTGATTAATATACTGCCGTTCTGATTATCCTTCAAATAATTAAGAACATTTCACCCCCAGAAGATCAGCAACAGCAACGTTATTCCCCGTATCCATCATCAGGAGCCTGGTTACTTTTGTGCATAGAGGTATGTCACGAGTGAGATTCTGATACACCTTCCAGCCATTCTTTATTCCCTAAAGCAGTTCTGTATCTAGCTGGCTATACCACTTGATACTTTAAATATTAAATATCCATGATGTAAAAGGGAAGCCAGGGAGATTTTAGAGGCAGTAAAAATCTCATTTGGCCAATAATGTAGATCTGAGGATGACCTACTGCTTTCCTGAGGGGAAGTGGAAACATTTGGAAGTCTTGAAAGATTTTTCTGTAATTTTTCAGAAGAAAGCACTTCTATGCATGTGAAAAATCTTATTCTACATGATTTATACTGGCTTGCCAAGAATCTTGGAGACACAAATATTAATTGCATGTGCCATTTTGAGTACAGAGTCTTGGCCACCTTGTCTGAATAGTATGCATTACTGGGGAATAAAAAGAAAAAAACTGAGAATTCCATTAACATTCTCCTATTTTACAGCCACCTCTAATATCAGAGCATTATGTAGCTTAGAAAAAATGTGTTTCTTTTAAATCCAAGTATTTATGAAAATACAGAGTCAAATGTTGAATGAAGTAAGATCATCAGCCAATTGCTCAGCAGGTGAAAGCATTGTTTCATGGAGGGAGTTTGGTTTTGGTCTACTGGTTGCAGGCATGCATATACACTCTGTTTGCTTCACGACACACAGATAGTACCAGCAGAGAAAGTGCTGCCTTGGTGAGTTAGTATGACGAACAGGGAGACTAACATGCTGATGACATGGAGGAAATGAAGTACAACACTGTTATTCCAAATGTCACTGCTATGTTATTTCCATTTCTGTTGGCATCTGCTCCATGTTAGAAAATGCATACTTCCAATACAACAGCTCATTAAACAGGTTTCAGTTTGCTCAGAAATCAAATTAGAACACTGCTACAGAGTTACAAGTCCTCAGATAATTATTAATAATACTCTCCACTTCTATGAGTTCTTTCATCCAAGGAATCTACATGCTTCACCTTATTAATCTCATAACATCCCAGTGAAGTACCACTGCAAAGAGCCTCACCCACCACTGAAGTGCGGCCACCTCCGAGATGTTAAGTTGTAGTGGTTGAATATCAAAATTGATGTAAAGCAAGGAATGATGAATGGTCCATCACGATTTAAAGGGCTGCGTGCAATTCATTTAATTGTACTTGCAGCAGAACACTGGAATTTAAACACTTAAGAAAGTTGCAATGCGATTTTTACAAGAATCACAGACGTTAAAAATTACAGTAATCCATAGCCACAAATAGGGAACACTGCGTCACCATTTCCCTTAGGTAGGTATGTCACATGGGGCCTTATCAAGTTCCTATTGCTCCCTGGATGTCTTTCATCCAAGGTCTAGCTGATATATCTTTTTAATGTTTGCGACACGTAACAACTCTCTACATATGCTTTATTTTCCTAAAAAATGAACTAGCCTTTATTGAGCATATTAGACAAGAAGGGAAAAAAGGGAAAGAAAATTCTATCCCTTATCCTTTCTCTCTCTTCTAATGTCCAAAATCAGTACTTCAGTAGAAAGCAACACAAGTCATCGGTCTTCCCACAAGGGTGAAGACATTACACAATATGTTCATGAGACAGCTTTCAAAGTTACAGATATATAGTATATCCTCCTCTCTTTTATATTTCTGCTATCAGGATCTTAATGGTCCTTGAATTTTTGAAGCACATGAATCCAAATCATCTTCTTTCAACTTGTTATCTCAAAGACATTCATTCCTTTTGAAAAACTCAAACAATAGAGACCAGCACTTCCGTGGGTTCTCTCTTCATTTTCTTATATGGATTTCTCCCGAGTCCCAAATTATTCAACAGCTTTTAATGCTCCCTTTGAGGATTCTAAGAACACTACCAACGTCAAAATCTATTAGACACTGATGATGGTTTCTGCCTTTTTTTTTTTTTTTTTTTTTT